>VUQR01023703.1:81194-100096 GCA_015108515.1 Hemichromis elongatus | reverse complement strand
TATGTGATACTTTGGATTCCCGCAGGGCAGTGAAGAGGAGTAGGTTTATGAAACAGAGGTTTTCAGCATTTTAAAGTATATATGTGTGTGTGTGTGTGTGTGTGCGTGTGTGTGTGTGCGCGTGTGTGTGTGCGCGTGTGTGTGTGTAAAGTTGTGTAAATAATCAAAAACAAGGTTCATCTGAGGAGAAGGCATCCCACAGAGTCTAGCAGCAAATGTGAAATCCCCTTTTTCTGTGATTTTATGAATGGAAAATATGTCAGACAGGTTGGTTGTGTTGCAGCTTGCTGGAGACGGAGAAAATCCACATTTGTATTTTAAAGAAAGGAGAGTGAAGCTGGAGAAAGGCAGAGAATATCAATGCTGCCCGAGGCAGCCTGAAGTGAATCTGAATGGAGCTCTGCTGACCATCACACACCTCAGAAAACCAAAAAGGCTGGCTCCTCTCTCTTTAATGTCTCTGTCTCTTTCATCTCTGCCACATATCGTGAGGTTACGTGAGGTCGCTTGAAGGACAATCCACTCGACAACGTAAAGTTATGATGACTTTTCGCTTCTCTTTTGTCAGCTTTTATATATAGTAGACTGTACTGCTGTACAGTGTAGCGAGGAATGCTCAGACGTCTACAATGGAGAGACCAAACAGCCACTTCATAAACGCATGGCTCAACATAGAAGAGCCATCTCGACGGGACAAGACTCTGCCGTCCATCTGCTTCTAAAGGAAAAAGGTCACTCTTTTGAGGATGCCAGTGTTCACATTTTGGACAGAGAGGACAGATGGTTTGAAAGAGGAGTGAAAGAAGCCATCTATGTCCACTGTGAACGGCCATCTTTGAACAGAGGCGGTGGTTTACGACACCAACTGTCTGACATCTATAATCCAGTTTTGAGATTCCTTCCCAGGCGCTTAACGCCCACTCACATCCTGGGCCATCTGACCTCTGGAAATCACATGATAGGGTGGGGCTAGGTTACACAATGAGTTCACCCACAACCATGGCTGATTGTGACCTACCTTGGCTCGCGTGATTAGGTAGAGGATCAATAGGGGGTCCATGTCCTGCTTGGGGGGACACTCCCATAAGGCTTAAAATTTGGGACACTCCACCAATTGACCCCAGAACTGAAGAAGATGTGAAACATCCTCAAGCAACTCCAGACACTTTTCTTTCCAAGCTCCTTAGACTACAATGACCTGGATGACTGGTACATTATGTCGTAATAAATTGACTTTTGTTGCTTTTTGGGCCATTTTTTGTGATTATTGCAGTCAGACCATCAAGTCTAGGTTTCAGTTTTGGCGAGTGAAATTCTATATTATCAGTTCTTTTCTTAGCATTAGCATCATTAGCTCGGCCTCCTGTCTTTTTGTCATTGCCACTGTCTCCAAACCACCCTTCACAGCAGGCCTCACTACCATCATACAAATATTTCTTATCTCTTTCACTTTGCTGAAAAACTACTTCTGACACTGTCTCCACCACCCCATGCACTCTCTTCTTCATGTTACTTCTGCACAGTCCATCTTTTTGAATGGCTGACCAGCGGTATTTAAACTCTTCCACTTTCACTACCTCATGTCCCCTCCACTTTACTGTCATTCTCTCATTCATACACATGTATTCTGTCTTACTGACTTTCATTTTTCCACCTGCTCCCTACTCTCACTACAAATCACAATGTTGTCTGGAAACATCATAGATCACAGAGACTCCAGCTTGACCTCATCTGTCAACCTATCCATCATCACTGCAAACAAGAAGAGACTCAGAGTCGCTCCCTGATGTAATCCCACCCCCACCTTGAACCCATTTGCTACTCCTATCCATTTATAGCATCAAATAGTTTAAAAATGAAGCTTTTAACCATAAGGTCTGTCTAAAAAAAAGTTGTTGGCCAAAATGCTAATTGCCATCTGGTGACATCACGGTGGCTATGTTCATCTTTAATACTGTGTATTCCTGTAACTTGTATAGAAATATGTGTTGTGCAACCATGAAGTAGTTTAGACATTGACAATTTGCAAGTGTATTTGTATACCAGTAGCAGGTAGTGCTTACATTAAAATTCCTAAAAGCATGTGCACGCATATGCAAACATGCAATCCAAAATGAGAGGAATTTGTAATACATCTTCTAAAACGTGTTTCAGTTTCAGGCTTCAGCAGATTTCAGTAACCTGGCTGCAGATATGTGCTCCCTTTTGCCACGAGAGCACTGGCGAGGCAGACATCATTGCTGGATTTTGAGAGATGAGTTCTCTCTGGCTCGCAGCTGAACTGATTAAATACGATGGACAGTAAACTGAGACGCTACTATTTCCACGACTGATTCAGTGCAGTTATATTATAGTCATTTAAAGAATACAAAGTAATAATCCTAGCTTTGGCCCATGGCGTTTTGGAAGTCTTGAGGATTGTTTTTCACATTTTTGTCTGGCATTTCAAAGTTTGGGTGAGGCAAAAATGAAGAAAATATGTAAGAAACTCAGCACTCTTGACTTTTTTTTATTTTTTTTTACATTGGATGTCCCAAGCTAGGTGATTGGTGGTGAGGGCAGAATGTGAGTGTTTCCTCTTAGCAAGCTGTGTGGGTTTGTACACCTTAACCTTGTTCTTTCACATTATTCTCATAGCAACGGCCTGTCCATAAAATCACAGCAGAGGTCACAGCAATGTTACCGTGCACGGAGGTTAACAAGTGGGCTGTGACCCTTGTATTCAGCCCAACATCTCCAGAGACACTCTGAGATCAATACAGAGCACCAGTTTAAGAGGCTTCTCTCAGAATAATACAACAGAAGTTCAACTGGCCGAGGCCAGATTGTCCCTCAGGTTCTTTAAGTGTAGAAGAACAAACTGGCTGTAAGAAATAAATGTACGATGATACACTGCAGATTCCGTCATTAATTCTGGAAACAAAAGGGGTTTCCATGGTAATGTTTCTCAAAGTTATTTCAATGAAATTTCAGGGGGGGGAAAAAAAAAAAAAAGAAACCCTCTGCTGCCCTCTAGGGGAGTTTTAGCAAAAGTACATAGGAATAGCTGTAAAGATCTTTCCTGCTTTCTTTATCTCACAAAAAAGAAGCTTTGATGAACAGGATCAGGGTCACTTTAAAAGTACACATTTAGTGGCCAAAGAAAGCAAAGACACATAAATCCTTGCCTGATGTACAGTAGAAACAAGATGAACCATGAAACATGGAGCACATTAAAGAAACAGATCTATAAAGAGAGCATCCACCTGTATTTACGAGTAATCATGTTCACAACTTAAAGCCCCCATAAAAATGACAAAATACAACAACCTGTCCTTGTGTACATGTACTAGTGGATCTCTAAAGACTGAAAATCAAGTTCCATAACTCTGGAGGAAGAGCGGGGAGGCACAGACTGGATACAAGGTGTTTGAAGGTGAGGGTGTGGGGTTCGTCATTTTCAGCTGGTGTTAGTGGCATTTGGTTCGCCCTTTTTAATCAAATCCAAAGCCATCTTGTCTACTAGACGATTTTTAGAGCACTTGACATTCCTGGCAGGCTTCATGGAGATCCTGATTCATTTTTTCCAGCAGGACTTGTATCAACATCCTAGTGCATGTATTGTATTAGTGTATGAGGATAATATCTTAGGGTTGTTTGAGTAATGATGCTGACCCTGTATGACCACAGTGTAGCCATTTTGTGATAGCTACTTCCTGTAGGATAACTTATTATGTCACAAAACTCAAATATATCAAACTGGTTTCTTGAACAGGACAATGAGTTCACTGTACCCAAATGGTCTTAATCCAATAGAGAGCACTTTTGGGATTTGGTGTGGGTACCTCTCGGATGTGCAGCTGGTAAATCTGAAGCAACTGTGTGATGCTATGGACCAAAATTTCTGTTTTCAGAACTTTGTTGAATCTATGCCATGAAGAATTAAATCAGTTCTTATTAGTTAGTACTTACTGAGGTGGGTGTATTTTCGGCTCGTTATCAATGTTTAAAGAGGTCATTAGCTAATAGTTTTAGTAGGCTGTATGTAAGCCATGAGCTTAAAATGATGGCCTAGACTTTGAGGAAACGTGTGTGGTGTGTAATTTAAACCCTGAACTATGTCTGCTAGACTTTAAATAGCCACAAAGTCATCTCATTTCATGTCGAAAGCATAAATGTTTATTTTATAAGCCACAGACAAAGTTTAAGTTTCGAAATAGTTGTCATATACAAAAATATTTATTTATTTATTATATATATATAATTTATATATGTATTCAATTATTTATTTATTTACTTGTTTGCTACCACGACACCGTTAGGAACCCACCAAAACTGTAAGGTTCTATTGGACAACCCCAAATCAATGAATTCGATTGGTCCATCTATGTCCGTCTCCTTAAACATCCCGACTTGAAACACCGGCACTTCGAAAGCGTGACCTGGTAGCTAGCTGTATTGCAAAGCTTCCAATAACAAATATTTAAAATATAATGATAATAACAATATAGTATCAACATTTAGGATTTCTGGATTTTTTGGCCAACAGGAATGACACACTTCTGTTGCTAGCCCTCC
Source organism: Hemichromis elongatus (assembly GCA_015108515.1). Classification (NCBI taxonomy): domain Eukaryota; kingdom Metazoa; phylum Chordata; class Actinopteri; order Cichliformes; family Cichlidae; genus Hemichromis; species Hemichromis elongatus. The sequence continues at coordinate 95,539 of VUQR01023703.1, read as the reverse complement.
TCGATTTGAAGGTAACATCATATATCCTGGCATGATGCTGTTGCTGCTAACGCGCTAACATTACCGGCTATCCAAGCAAGCTGCTGCTTTTCGCTGAGGATAATAATGCTAATAAACCGGAGCATTTGCTTCTCGTTTAACCTTCACGTTAAATCGACTGCTGCTGGTTATTTTCTGCGTTTTATGTTTGAATTGGTCCGGTGGAATTTGTAATTGCAAGCAGTTCGTTTAACGGTGCTCAGCTGTAAAAACCTTTACTATCTTTTAGCCTTTATTGGGCTTTTTATAACACACAAACCCTATTTTAAGTTTCCAAATCATTATATCAGGCTCAGTTCCGTATGTGGTAAAAACAAAACAATTACAGTTCAATAGACACATTTGCGTTGCATGTGCTAGTCTCAAATGTCCGATTTTATTTTTTTCGATCCGGAGAGCTTGAGCGAGATTGTTACAGAAAGGGCTATTTACAAAACCATCGTGTGAGAGTGTATTTGATGCATCGATCTAACCTCTTCCAAGCTTTCTGATTGCTGATCCAACACTAATGTTAAATTAATCATCTCAATATTAAAGAAACTGGGATCCAGTCCTTATTTTTTGCCAGCATCAGACTGGACTCGAAATCTTTATTAACTCTCTCGAATAAGCAGAAAAAAACCGAATAAGAATTCAAATGAACGGAAACGTTATTTATGAATGAAATAATACCCAACACGAGGAACACGATACCATGAAAAAATAGTGAGGTATTTTATCTGATTTGTTTTTACCAGTATGATTTTACATGTGAAGCAACCTGGCCAAAAGGGACCCCCACCAACGAGTAGCTTGCTCTTACAGTCTGTATCACATTAAAATACTAATACAATAGTATTTAGTATTTCTTTTTATCGTCCATCTGTAGCCTGGCATCAGCCACCCTCTCTCTTTCAAGCAGCGAGACCTGCAGCATCTAGAAGTCTAAAGAAGAGCTCATTTATTTATGGCCTGATTTATGGCATTTCCTGTTTTATCAGTGCTTGAACTTGAAAGGTTTTTGGGCTTCTGCTTTTCTGCTCATGGTGAGTAAGGACGGACCTAAAAATGTCTTAAGAAAAAACAAAACGTTATCTTGTGATAACGTGATAATTTGTGTATTCGATGCTCCGGCGTGTCAGAGATCACGAGTTTAACATTTTGGATCCATGACCATGAAACTCCCCACACTGTAATCTGATCGACAATCTGTAGTTAGTCCAACTGTTTAAACAAATCTGATTTATTTGCTAATCAAAGTATTTAAAACTAATGACAATACTAATGACTTTTTTGCAAAATACATGCAACGCAAATGTTGTGCCAAAACTTCTGGCCCTCATTGTCACTTGGTGGGCCAATAAAAATACACAAGTGGGCCAAATAAATTCTGATTTTCTGGTCTGATGTTTATTTTGGGGTGAACAAATGTTATATTGAATACCGTCGAAATTTGAAAAATTCCAACGGTTGCTGAAAGCATCGACTCTGTGCTTTTTAGGTGATCTTAGGGTCATTACACTATCCAGATATCTGCAAAAAACACAGAAAACAACACAACAAATAGCAAAAACAATAAAAAACACAATAAAAAGAACCCAAATGCCCAATAAAATTGTTCTTCTGTAGAGCTCCATCACACTTACCGACTCACTGTTCCCTCAACCAACCTTCGTCCTTGCGGGGCTGCCGTGACACTATGTAGCATTACTGTAATGATACTACTACTACTAATAAAAGCGCAGTCGCTGCTTTCAGGAACCACTGAAATTATTTCAATTCAGCAAATAGCTCAGGAGTAACATTTGTTAAACCCGTGAGTGGAACCTAAAACTTTCATGTTGGTCGACTGACTTTCGGATGTGTTTCATTTGCAGGTGGATGTCAGCTGTGTTGACCCGATTGTCTTCTTTTCCACAGCCATGTCTTTCCATCAGGATCGCGGGGGTCCCCGCGGGGGAGTGCCTCCTGGCCAGCATGGTACCAACCAGAGCTACAGACCCACCAACATACGGCCGCCCCCTCCCCAGCCTCCAGTTCCCTCCTACCGTTACGATTCGCAGACTGCCCCCTACATGCCTCCACACCCTGACTTCATGCAGTATCCACCCCCAGTTCAATCCCAAACTTCCAGTTCTCTTAACCAGTGCCCAGTGCGCCCACCTTTCTCGAAGCCCCCCACCCGACAAGGCTTCCCTGAACCGCCACCTAATTTTCCACCTCCTCCTTTACCCGGCTCCGCAGGTGGTCCGGCTCCAAGGGCCCAGGTGTCTGCTCAAAATGCCTACCACCCTTACATGATGCCTCCTGTGCCCCCACCGCCGCTACCACACCCCCCAATGCCTCCCCCCATGGCCTCTCAATCAATGAACTACCACGCTCCGTACTCCATGAACTACCCCCATCCTCCTCACCCTCCATTCCCTCCTCCTACCTTCAGCTCCAGCTACACCCAAAGCAACCCCCAGTTTCAAGCAGACCACAGCATCAGGCACGGGGGGCAGTACAAGTACGAGAAGCCTATGGACAGCAGGAGGTCCCCAGAAAGGGGCTATCGGCACGATGATCACAGGCAGAAGTGCTTTGGCTACGGAGGCCACGGCGACAGGCACAAAATGGAATTTCCTGGAGAGAGGAAGGACCGCGGGAGAAGTCCAGACAGGCGCAGCAGGCAAGAGGGTGGGCGGTATAGGTCTGAATACGACAGAGGCCGGACTCCCCCCAGACACAGGAGCAGGGATCGCAGCAGGTACACAGACGACGCTCTGCCAAATGAAATCGATCAGTGAAATGATTTCCTTTTAACTACTCTGTCTGTTCACAGAGAGCGGTATCGGCACAGAGACAGTCGGAGATCGCAGTCACCCGACAGGCACAGAAAAAGGCCTCGAAGGTACACGTGTTGCTTTGTTCGGCTTACCGCAGCTGTTGTGAAATAGTACTCATCAATAAACCTTTTTAATAGACGAGGTTTAAGAAAAATCCTTGGCTTTGAAAGAAAAGCACGTAGTTGTTTTTTTTACCGCCATTTTCACGCGTCAGTAGAGAAGCCCCAAAGTTTTCAGATTACATAGAGGGAACAGCCTGAAGAAATGACACTTTTTCTTTCTCTTATAAAAGGGAAAAAAATTCTGCAATTGGTTTACTTCCTGTTTTGACTTCTTTCGCGCCTACTCTGCAGGGCAGTGACGTTAAACTAAGCTGGAGTTTAGTCTTTTGTCTCAATCATCAACCTTTGTGGTTCCTTTATAGTCTCAAAATGGCAAATGGGACAATTTGTAAAATTACCAAAAGGAAGCATATGTCATGCAAATATGTTGACTACTCTGTTTATAATGGGCACATTCTAGTGAGGGTGGTTGAGTTGAGGATTTCTGAGCCATTTGTTCCTCAGACAAGAGACTCCGATCTACTGGCATTGTTCAGTTTTGCACTGTAGCCTCCTAAGTTCTCTTTCCACAGTGGTTAAAGCTGGACTGTGCAGAGCTGAGAAGTTAGAAGTGCACATCCTTGTATGAAGTACATCATTTCCTCAGGGATTAATAAAGTACTCTGATTCTGAAATCTTTAGAGCAAGAGTTTGTTTTCTTTTTTGAGCAGCTGTTTTCACGGGAGAAGCAGGTGCAGCAGTGAAAATGTAAGAAATAGAGTTTTTATTTAAAAACTATTTAAAAAGAGTTTAAATACCTAAGGTCAAGCATTAAAGGAAGGGACTGCAGGATGGAGCAGATGGAGGCAAGTACCAGAGGTTTGATTTGCAGCAGAAGGATAGTAGCAGGAGTCAAAGGGGAGTTTTATAAGATGATTTGATGGCACTAACAAAAAGACAGAGGGCAGAGCTGAAGATGCTCAGATTTTCATTAGGAGTGACCAAAATAGAGAGGATTAGGAGTGAGTGTATCAGAGGGGCCGCTTGGGTTGAGCGGTTTGGAGGCTCACAGGGTTTGGACTTGTGCAGAGGACGGATAGTGGATATAACGGAGAAAGGATGTTGAAAATGGAGCTGTCAAGGAGGAGGAAAAGAGACGGACCTCGGTGATGATTCGTGGATATCCACTTTAAATGAAAGTAATGATGTCTAAGACCAAAACCTGAAGACACCATACTGGTAATGAATCAAGTCTAAACCTCTATGCCAGAAAGAAACTGTGGTTTCTTGAGCAGTGGCTCGTTTTAGATGGAGGTCATTTTTCAAGCAAAGCAAATTAGTATCATATAAATAATTTAACTTATTAATTTCTTGCTGTTTTTTTTTTTAGTATTTTAGTATTAATATATTTTCTTTGATAAAACGAGCAGGTGTAAACTCGAGACCTTAACTCAAATTTAACCTCCTTTCTCACGTTGACTTTTCCTTTTCATGTGTAGCCGGTCAACGAGCAGAGACAGGAAGCGTGGTCGCTGGGAGGAGGAGAGGGACAGGAGGTCAGAGAGCTCCTCGGGGCTGAGCAGAGAGCGCAGTTTCTCCGCCATAAGGAGCAGAGACTCTGATGAAGCCTTCAGCGACAGAGACCGAGAGCGGGAGAGGGAGAGAGAGAGGGAACGGGACAGGGAGCGAGAAAAAGCGAAGGAGAAGGGCGATGACGAGAAAGAAGAAGAAGACCTGCTGAAACCTGCCTGGATTCGCTGCACCCACGCCGAGAACTACTATTCCAATGACCCCATGGACCAAGTGGTACTGTTGACACATTTCTTTTTGCATAAAGCGAACAATTGCTAAGTTCATACTTGTTTGTAACTGTTTTTAAAGTGTCTATATTTGTCTGTCTTGCCTGAACAAGGGGACGGCTTTCTTCGGGGGTTATAACACATTCTTAAAAAGAAACTTTGCTTATCTTCTTTCTGCCATTGCACTAATTTTGCTTGCAGTGGTGTTAAAGAATAGCTTTTTAAAAGATGTGTTCGCTCCAAGTAGGCTTACAGCACACTAATAACAAGAAACCAGAGCCAAAGGAGTACCATAAATTATAAATACTTAAGAAGTAATTCGACCTACTGTCTTTTCTAAGCTTTAGAAACAAGTGCAACAAGCTTATCAGCACCAAAATGATTAAATACCCATTTTATTCTGTAGTCATTGCCATTCCATCCATCCATCCATCCATCCATCCATCCATCCACCCACCTTCCTTCCTTCCTTCCTTCCTTCCTTCCTTCCTTCCTTCCTTCCTTCCTTCCTTCCTTCCTTCCTTCCTTCCTTCTCTTGGTTGGATCTGTCTAAGCAGATAAACCCAGCCCTTCTCCCCACTGACCACCTTCTCATGTTTAGACTGAGCTGGCTGTTCCTCCCAATCACTCTCCTCCGGTTCACACTGTTCCCCCACATGAGTGGCGTGAACTCTCCTGCTAGAAGAAGGAAGTCCCCAGTTGCGGCACTTTCCAGCACCCCACCCAGTGACTTTAAGAAGGCCGGCTTCCCCAGCATCCTCAAGGGAAAACCCACTGCCTCTCACTGGGGACAACTACAGACTGGAACAGAGTCCAGCCCCTTTCCAGAGGACTTCTGCCGTAGCTCAAGCTGTCCCTTGAAGCAAGTCAGGCTATATCTAGCCGGTATCTCTAAACTTGACGCACTACCTCAGGCTCCTTCCCAACCAGAGACATGACATTCCATGGATAACAAGCCTGTATTTGAAGCGTGGTGGTGGGCCACAGGAGGTTGGACTTCTGTAGCTTTTTCAGGCTAAGGCTGGCTGGGCCCCCCACTACCTTACAGCCAGGTACCCTAGTAACCCTTTTAAGATTGCCCCACCAAATCTTATTATATATAGATGCATTTCATATCCTCTTGAAAAGCCAACATAGAACATTTATGAGCACCCAAAAAAGCACGCATATCTGTATTTATGCACATGCATGTGTTGTCAGTTGTGAGTAAATAAATAAGCCAAGATCTTTACGTATTTTTACTTCTCAACAGACTCAAATGATCCACAAGCCGAGTCTACCAAAGTACCAATTTCACGGTTCATAAATTCGTCAGGAACAAATCTCAGATATTTACTCGTGATACCTTTTGGATTGACGGCTTTGTAGCAGTATCTTTTTCAGTCAGTCAGTTAAGCCAGCACTCAAATATCATCTTATTCCCACTTTTTTTTCTTTTTTCTTTTAGCAAATCCTTCTCAAATGCTTTTCTGAAGTCTTTGGATCTCGTGGATACTGACAACTACTTTTTTCTCCTCGCTGACCTTTATCAGTAGTCTCAAATGCTCGGTGTCCTCAGCTCCTTTCTCTCCCCACACATTACACATTCTGGCAGACACTTGACCTGTCCTTAAAGGAAAACTGAAGTGATGTTAAATGTCAAGAGGGAACCCAACTTTACTCGTAAGCCTCTTTCACAAACAGATTTAGCTCTCCTGTGTCTCTGTTATGACAGAGAGGATGTTACCTTTGGGTGTCAATTACTGTAGCTGTGCCAGATGTGTGTTGAACTGCACTTAGATTGCATTTCACAATGGTGCAAGCTTTGTAATAATTTAAGATACGTTTCTATTGGAAAGCAGATCATTTTCTCTTGTAATGGCATAAATAGGTTTTGCAGTCTCGTTTGTGACATGGTTATACTACCCAAGATCACACTTTGTCTTCACCAATAGACTGTTTGTGTGAGTATATTAAAGAAAGTCAAATATAGTTGTGCTTAAGTTTTAAAAAGTCAGTGCGCATCCTGGGGGGCCTGTGGCTTTGAGACCTTGACCGTGTAATCCCAGAATCCTCCTGATTAGAGTCCAGCTGGGGTTCTTTGTTGCATGTCATCCCCTTTGGCTCACTCCTCGTTTCCTCTTTGCTCAGAACCGTCTCCAGTGAAAGCATAAAAAATACACACAAAAGTAAACATAGTTTTAGTTCCGGCAGTCCAAAAAATCAAGCTTGGTCACAATCCCACCAGCTCAGCTCATCTCATCTCATCTCATCTCATCGCCAACCTTCATCAGTTGGTGCATCCTGTCAGCACATCTTGTGTAGAATGCACAGTTTAAAATTCAACTGACAAAATAACCTAATATTTCTTTATTATATTTTTAATAATAAAAATGTTTCCTTTGTTCTCCTACAACGTTACGTTCATACATATATCTGCACATTAATCCATTTTCTGCTGTTTCTGAGGGTCTGGGTTGTGGGGGCAGGAGTCTGAGTAAGATGCCTAGACCTTCATCTTCCCAGCCACCTCCTCCGTCTTTTCTGGGCAATACTGAGGCATTTCGATGCCAGCACAGAGACGTAAATTCTCCCGCGTGTCCTGGGACTGCCCCAAAACACCTACACTCGGAGGTCCTCGGTAGGCGTTCACGTCAAATGGCCAAACTGGCTCCTTTCGATGTGGAGTATTAGCAGCTCTACTTCAAGCCCCTCAGCCTGTCTCTATGACAGGAGCAGACACATGTGGGAAGCTCATCTTTTTAATCTCATTCTTTAGATTTCTATCTAAAGGTCTTGGCTATAGGCAAGAGTTAAATGTAGAATGTTAACCGATAGCTGTCACAGTCCGCTCTCTTTTCAGTACAATAAACTAATACCTCAACTTGGGGCAGCAACTCTACACTTTTCCAGTTGAGAACCATGATCTCTGACTTGGAGGTCCTAATTCTTATCCAATTTGTTTCACACTTGGCTACAATCTGCCACAGTGTCAAGTGAAGGTTTGTTTACAATGATGCCAATAGAACCACATCATCTACAAAACAGGGGAAATGATCCAGAGCTACCACCAAACAGCATTTCATAGAAACTGGCCCTCTGGTTCGATACGTAATGGAAAGATATCACCCCAACCGGTCGCAGCAGATGGTCGCCCTTCCGTGAGCCTGGTTCTGCTGGAGGTTTCTTCCTGTTAAAAGGGAGTTTTTCCTTCCCACTGTCTCCAAAGTGCTTGCTCATAGGGGGTTGTATGATTGCTGGCTTTTTCACTGCATGTAATATTAGATCCACATTATGATATAAAGCGTCTTGAGGCCACTGATGTTGTGATTTGGTGCTGTGTAAATAAAATTGAATTGAATTATAATAGAAACACTGTAGTTGTGATAAACACAGTCAGTATAAAATAGTATAAAATATACAGGAACACTTGTATGACTACACCTCAACCTCAATTCTTTTAGATTAGTGTTAGAGATGCATGATCTTAGGCTTCACTTAGGAGTGGGAGCTAAGAGAGGCATACTGCCCTATAAATAATAATAATCAATGAGTGCAGAAGGAAATAATAGTCTTCTTTTGACTAAAGTGGCTCTGACTGAAATATCCATTAAATATTAAAACATTAGTTTGACTAAAAGATCCTGGAATCCTTTCTCAGTCTACAACTTTTCCATTTAGCATTTAGCCGTTGAACAAACTTATCTTGTTATATTCGAACTGCTGTGTTTCAGGGAGACTCCACGGTGGTGGGAACGAGTAAACTGCGCGATCTGTTTGAGCGCTTCGAGGAAGAGCTGGGAAACAGACAGGAGCGAGCCAAGGCTGCTCGACCAAAGTGGGATCCCCCAAAGACCAAACTGGACGAGGACCCAGGTTAGTTGTTATTTTTTATATTTTAGCTAGAACCTCACAGTCTTTAAACTTAATTCTGTAAAGGAGACTTATTATGCTAACGTCAAGCTCCACATTTTTATTCTTGGACACTACTAGTGTAGCTTTGTGTGATTCCCAGTTCAGAATAATTCGTCTTTATCTTATGCTAAGGGACCTTGGAGCACCGCCTGAGACTGAAACAAGCCATTTTAGATCCTTTCTTTAATCCGTCCTTTAAGCTTACTTTCTTCCAATTGGCTGGCCTTTGTGAGAGATGGATTTGAACAGCAAGTAGGCGGGGCTTCTTTACCTGAGATGGCCATATAAGGGATTTCTTATCTGCGTGACATCATACACAGTCAAGAGTATAAAAAACTTGCTGAAACAGAGTGTTTAGAGCGTTTTACATACACTGTCCTCAACATTTATAACTGGCCACGTTTAATGTTGGCTGCTGCGACAGTATGTATGGTCGCCTTTAAATAAAACCTTGGCCTGCACATACTTGTTGTGCTACCAAATAAAAGCCATCAGCTAAAACATCTGTTGACAACCTTTTTTATTGATATGGGGGAAAGAAACGCTTGCTATCTTCTCAGCAGTGCATTGGGGCGAAGCAGAGATTAAGTTACGTTTCTGATTTTATCTGCAGGGCTGTCAGCCCGATTGTCTATTTCACCACCGCAAGAATATAAATCTCACTCAGGGAGATCCAATTTGCTAAATATGCTGCTCTGGGCGCCGACTTCACAATCAAACACTCGAGTTAAAGCACTGATAAGAATTAAAGACTCTGCTTAGCTAAGGGCCACAAACCATTCAGCAGAAGGGTAATTATAATCCTCATTTTGGTTTGAGGTTTGTTTTCGGTGAGGGAGAATGACAAGTGAGAGAGCAGGAGAGAAAACACGAGTGCCAGATGTCAACTTTGGCAACTGCACCCCTCTTTTAATCTCACGGATGCATTAAAGTCTGCAACTGGCATGAAAATTGGAAATTGTTATGAACAACAGTGTTTAGACAATGAAACCAGCACAGTTAGCTGTTAGTCATGCTAAACTATATTTGCACTTGCATAATAAAGATTAAGCAAGTGCAAATTAGGTAACAGATCTCAAGGTTTGCTGTGTCATCCACACGGCAAGGGCGATTATTCCTCTTGGAAGAGTTGGCAGAGCCCGGGCGCACACAGTTTTAAAGCATTTTGACAGATTACTTTACTTTGACTCTGCCTTGTGAGTGTAATACTTTGTGAGGGCACAGCCGAGCAGAGGAGCTTAACCACTCGACCAGCTCCGGCTCGCCGAATTAGATTTAATCGTTAGCCGCGTAGCATTCGCATGATTAAAGACCTTCTTGCACTGTGGTTTCAGATGACAGCAGCAGCGACTCAGACTGTGAGTCAGAAGGCGAAGGAAGCACCTGCTCCAGCAGCTCTGACTCAGAGGTTTTTGACGTCATCGCTGAGATCAAAAGGAAGAAAGCTCACCCCGACCGGCTGCACGAGGAGCTGTGGTACAATGACCCCGGGGAGGTTAGTGTGCCTTAACAAAGGGATGCCGAGGATAGATTTGTTTCATCCTCTATGTATACCTCTTGAATTCATGTCAGACAAAGTATGAAATCATACGGAACCGCTCAATCTGAAAGCATTCCCTAAATACTGGAAGACATGCTGTCAATGTGAGAATGACAAGGCAGCTGCACAGGGAGGCTGAAACCTTTAACCAAAACATTTGGTCTCTCCTAAACAGCTGACTTCACTTTTATATTTGAAACAATGATTTGAAAAGTTAAAAGTAAATATCAGATGATATATACTTTGATTTTTATACATGCATTGCAGCCCTGAGCTTTCAAAGGCATCACCCCGCAGAGAAACAAGTGAGAATGCAGATGTTCCCTGCAGCCAGATCAGACATTAAATGGTCCTTAACCTGCCAGCTCCCTACATCAGAGTCCTTGTGATTTGTGCCTATGTGATAACTGATGATGTTAACTCTCCAATTTGTCCTGCCCCCCCGGTACCCCCCACCCTGGAAGCACCCTCTCCAAAACCAAATGCAGTATTTCCATCACTTACAAAGCATCTGATGTAATCTAATGTGCTGACTCCTGCTGTGCAATGTGAAATGACTTGACACCGGCCCTGCATTGTGAATAAAAGCAGGAAAACTGCAGAGACCTCACTTTGCAATAGGCCAGAGGCATTATAAGAAAAGCACTCAAGTAATCCTGAATTAAAACCTCAGGCAGAATTTTGCATCAGCAAAAAAAAAAGGTGGTCGGAGTATGGCTTAAAATGATTTTGCAATCTTAATAATTAGTGTGTTTTTTTTTGTTTTGTTTTTTTTTATCTGTCAGATTTAACCGAGTCTACACATACTTGAGCTTTCAGTTTAAATATTTTGATGCTGCTTTAAAGCACAAACCCAAATAAGTGCCTGAAAGTGTCACGCGAGTGACTGGAAGGACAAAAAGTAACAAATTCATCAGACCACATTAGTAATATCTAATAATATTTTTAGAAAATAACAGTACTTTACTTTAAAAGTCACATTTCCATATTTTAGTTACTAAATTTATGATTTACTAAATTATTATTTGTGTTTTTTTCTCCATTTAACTGATATTTATTTATACGATCCATGAGTCATCATCACAAAACTCATGGGTCAGGCTCCGCCCTGTTTTGATCTTGGCCTTAATTGATCTCAGTCACACACTCGATGTGTGTTTCGATCAGTTGTCAAAATCCGTGCACAGACGTGAAACACGTTGAACACCTGCCAAAGCACTTAGAACGGTTTTATGGTGCTATAACACTAGGTGTCTCCAGGAACACATTTTCCCGACACACACAGGCTGGAGCCCCTTTTGCTTTTAGAACTCTCTAAATTTTTTGTGGCATAGATTGAACAAGGTGCTCGAAACGTCCCTCAGAGATTCATGTCGACATGATAGCGTCACACAGTTGCTGCAGGGTTTTAGGCGGCACATCCATGATGTGAAACGCACATTCCATCACAACTCTATTAGATGGAGATCTGGTGACTGCATTTGAGTGAGTACATGAACTCACTGTCGTTTTCAAGAAACCAGTTTGAGAGGATCCCAGCTTTGCAACGGGGTACATTATGTTGCTGGAAGCAGCCATTAGAAGGTGGGTACAGTGTGGTCATCGTGGGTTGGATATGGTCAGTAATGATACTTTATGGTGTTTAACAATGTTGCTAGGAGCCCAGAGTATACCGAGAAAATATCCCACACACCAGGACGCCGCAACCACCACTACCCTGAACTGCAACAAGGGAGGATGGATCCATGTCGCAGCAGAAATGGAGAATCGTCATGCTGGACAATGTTTTTACAGTCTTCTGTTGTCTAACTTTGGCGAATCTATATGAATTGTAGCCTCGGTTTCCAGGAGCGGGCCACCTGGTGTGGTCTTCTGCTGCTCTAGCCCATCTGCTTCGAGGTTCAACGTGTGCTCTTCTGAAAACGCAGGTTGTAAGGAAGCGTTTTTTAAGTTACTGATGTACTCCTTTCAGCTCAATGCAGTCTGGCCACTGTCTTCGGTCCTCTGGCACCAACAGGCTTTTTCACCCAGGGAGCTGCTGGTCAGTGGATCGTTTGTCTGGTGTGTCCATTCTCTGTAAACACTGTAGGTGGTCGTGTGGGTAAATCCAAGTAGATCAGCAGTTTCTGAAATACTTGGACCAACAACCACACCATGCTCAAAGTCACTTTAATCACTCTTCTTCCCCGTTGTGGCGGCTGGTTTGAACGTCACTGGAGGATCTTAACCATGTGTACTTTGCCTAAGTGCACTGAGTTGCTGCCATCTCATTGGCTCATTAGGTGTTTGCATAGATCAGGTAAACCGTATAAAGTTGCCTGTGAGAGTATATACTAGTTTTGAAACAGTATATAAACTGCTGTCCATTAAAGCCTGATTTATTTCAGCAAGAAAACCCACACTTTATGTGTATTTCAACAGCATGGCTGTAGGAGTAGAGGAAGGAGGAGGAGTAGAAGAAAGCTTGTCAAAAAGGCTGTAGGGCATCCATATGATCACTGCACCTTTGTCCAGTGTTCATCTGTGTTAGATGCACATCAATAAAATAAATACTGACTTTGGATAATCCTGTGAAGATGAAAGATACTCCACCAGGTATGCTGTTGGATCTGAGGGTAATCTGCACATTAAATAACATCTGAAAAAAGTAGAATGTAAATGTTGATTGTTGTGTCCATAAATATGTAGGGTAGCTTTTATTTTGTTCCAGTAAGGACTCCGTTTCTCCCCCCGTTGGCTTCTAAAGTCTTTCTTGTAAATATGTGAAACCACTAACAGCACATATAACCAAAGTCCTTCTATAAAGAAGTCTTCAAACTCAGCAGCCAGCTGAGCCTGTGGGCATTTATTTTGAAGCTGCTGTCTACATAAATGGGAAAAGAGCCATAACTTTTATTTCAGTGGGACATAAAAAAACACATATATAGACTCACCAGCCAAATCTAACAATCTGCTCTTCCACCTGCAGGTTGGACTTCTCGTATCTACACAAAAGTAACACAATACTACGGCTTCATTAATGCCATGCTAATTCACGTTTTGAATACACCTAGCTGCGTGTTTACTGCAAGGGAAATTAGTGATGTGTGAATAAGTCAGCCACCAAGCACTTGAAACTGCTGCGAACCTCGCGTCAATGGAACGTGGTTGGCTCACAGGCTTCCTGGTTTGGGTCTTTATTGGCTTTTTGGTTGCAGTGACGGGACAGCCGTCTCTCACGTTTTGGATATTCTGGGTTTTGTTGTCTCGTCTTTATGTCAGTCGCACCCCTCCTCTTTCTGCTTTGAATAAATGTCATTTCCACTTGATGGAAAGACGGTCTGTAATAAAGTCGTAGGCCAGCAGTTTTATTGTGAGGATACGTATTGTGGAGACAATGTCACAAAGTGAAGTTTAAAAAGTCCAAACTTCAAACTGCAGCGAAGAAATAAAGGTCAGGAGTCTGCAGTTTAGAGATGTAAAATGTTGAGCAGCCCCTGTGTTATACATGGCAAGTGAAGCAGTTCTGTCTGATTTACGTATTTTCTTTCTGTCCAGATGAATGATGGTCCCCTGTGTAAGTGCAGTGCCAAGGCCAGACGTACAGGGATCCGCCACAGCATCTACCCGGGGGAAGAGGTATGACACGCCATGAATAAATCACCCTTTCATAACCTTGAAGTTGTGCCACGCGGGGGCAAGGGCATTATTTTAGTCTGGCTAAATGCATTCGCTATACTGAGGCCATCTTCTATTGTGTTAAAGGCACGATAAGTGAGACAGAAGCATCTCGAAGAACAAAAAGATATTACATTTGAGGAAATTTGACTGGGGAGTTGCGTCCGAGTGATTCATCGGGTATTTTTCCACACACTGAGATATATTTTCCTTTTATGACTCACTTTCTTACTTTGCTGTGTTTTTGGACCTCGTGCTCGTCTAACAAGAAAAATGCATTTTATCTACAAAAAGCTCAGTCGTTCGGTTGTTTCTTTTGCCTTTATGCCCAGTAAGAAATGATCAAACTCTGGGACTGTTTAATGAATCCTTAATGACTTTATTAACCAACGATCGGTAAGTTGAATAGCGGTAAAGTGCATCATCCTCCAGACAAAGGCGGGTAAACGTCTGCTCCATACTCGCTTGTTTAGGAATGTATATTTGATTGATTTATTTACTTGTTTTTTTTTTTTTTACTATTTTCCTCTTTTTAAATGTTTTTTTTTTTTTTATTTGTGTTATTTCT
>VUQR01023703.1:67227-80711 GCA_015108515.1 Hemichromis elongatus | reverse complement strand
TTAAATTTAATCGCCTCGACCAACTAATGAGTGAAATCCTATAAAGAGTCCATTAGCAGAAAAATCCACTGTATATGCTTAAGTAATTTCTCAAGAAAAACTGAGAAATGTTGTAGTTTAACCTTCATAATTAGAACATTTTGATGCCTTTTTTGCTCCAAATCGGTATAAATTGAATGTTTTTGCAGCTTGATTAGAAAGTACCAAGAAGGTGAATGACAGACTGGAATTGAATTACTTTAAAAGTAGATTGAAAAGAATAAAAAGAAATAGCCGCTATCTTGGTCAGTGTTATTGTAATTATTATTATTGTTATTGTTGTTATTATTAGCCAGCCTCAAGTGGCCACTTGAGGAACTGCAGTTATAAGTTGTAATCCTAGGGTTCGAGCCCTTACATCATGACATGCAGGGGGAAAAAAGGAGAGTTTCACTTCATTAATGATTTGTACCGCTTACATTCGCTTAAATTCGCTCGTAAATGTCATGCACAGAGGAACACCTCAGTGTCAAATATTGACTTTAATCTCTTCCAGCCTGTGAAACGCTGCCGTCCAATGAACAACAACGCTGGCAAACTGTTCCACTACAGGATCACCGTGTCACCTCCCACCAACTTCCTGGTATAACTTCAAATAAAGAACCAGATTCAGTACACGCTAATACACTGTTTTGATAGTAGCCAGTTTGTTTATATTCCCAGCACTACCTAGACTCCAGCACCGTGCTTGTGAGGCTGTTCTCGTTCTTTTCTGTTCCAGACCGACAGGCCGACAGTGATTGAGTACGATGACCACGAGTACCTGTTTGAAGGCTTCTCTCTCTTCTCCCACACTCCTCTCACTAACGTAAGCCTGCTTTGAATTGTTAGCAGCACGGGCGGTAAGCCATGAATTTTCCACCACAGCACTCTCAGGTTTTTGACAGTAACGGTGGGTGTCAGTGTATAGTCATTTTTCTCAGTTATGCTGCTGTGTTTTATTGTTTATATTTTTATTTATTTACTTGTTCGGATGTGGCAGTTCCTTTTGCGTTGAGCTTTTCGGAGGCGCGTGTCACACTGAGTTCGCTCTATTTTGTTTGTAAGTGTCATGTTAAGACTCGCTAAGGTGAAATATAAGTGCACCGGGTTGGTTACGACTTCTTCATTGACATTTCACCTCGGGGGGGAGTCCTTTTCTGCACAATTGCTTGAAATAGTGTGTTATTCATAGAAAGTGTGCATGGCTGAGATCCTGCTCATTAACCTTAGGGTTGCGAGAGGTATTCACATGTACATAAGTGTTGCACATCAGTTAGCTTGCAGAAAACAATAAGAGCAAAGGGAACCATGTGTGTTATCTTTGTATATAAAGTCCAGTCACTGAAGTCCCAGCAGCTGGAGAACAAAAACACATAAGTGATTAAAATGTCACTGATTGTTCCCTTTAACATCATCTCCGTGCACGTCTCTGGACCACTTCTATTGTTTCTTTTACTTCAAGATCACTTAATGACGTTGCGATCCGACTGCTATCAACTTCAATTTCACAAGAAAATTGTTCTTCCGTAAAATGCCGATTTCTACATTTCCACACGTGAAGGCAGTAGATCTGGTAGGAAGTTTGTCCAGGAGCATACAGGTCACGGTCCCCTAGGGTCAGACCGTCAACACCAACTCCATCTTGAGGCATCTGAGTATTTGTGCCATCGTGTGATGGTCCATGAGAGTACAACGTTTTGTTTTTTTTTGCCCGCACCGTCTCAATCTCCCCTCATTTCTCCGCTTTGGACACCCGATGCGGCTGCGTGCGGGATTTTGTCTTCGTTCACAAAGTGAAATTATGTATTAAAGCAGTTGAAAGGTCACTGCTTTAATACATTTGAAGAGATCCAGCGCGCGTCATCGTGCGAGCAGTCACAATGGAGCTTCCAGAAAGCGATCTAAAAATAGCAGAAAACCCTGGAAGCATTTCAGCGCCACACAAGGAGACTTTGTTCAAGGGGACATCAGGCAAATTAAAATCAGGCATTAGTTTTGATTTATATGGGTGGCGTTGCAGAAGTTTGCAATAGCACAGCAATATTTTATTATGTAATAGAATATCCTTCCTAATACGTTTTTCTTAGTGTTCTTTTGCCTTTTTCCCTCTTATCTGTGAGCCTGGCTGCTTGAAAGCTTGCAGTTTAAATAGCACAGGCCCATGATCGGTTGTGCAGCTCAGTCAGATCTAGATTGGCTATGATGGGACGCTCTCAACCTTCTACATGTCTGTTGAGGCAACACATCATTTTTTCGTATTTTCAGCGTTTAAGTGGACCATGCCTCCTCCTTTTAGCTCCGCTCTCGTCAGAAATAACTCCAAATCGACTCTTGGCTTCGGGTCGACTTCTTTGTTGCGTGGACAAAGTGCTGCTCTCTCCCAGGGCTGACCTTGTCACAGAGTCCTCTCGCTCACTTCTGAAGGCCCATCAGTGACTGTCAAACACTAGAGTGGCTGTGATTTGAAAGGAGCCTCTCTCTCTCTCTCTCTGTCCCCAAAGTGGAAGTTTTAAAGGAGCGAGAAATCAACCGAGGGGATCGCCAAACGCCGTTTCTGGAATATTTCCCTGCCCTCTCGACGTATGTGTGTGTGTTTTTCCCTGCGCGTTTAAATAATAGAGCGCTCGGTCAATATCTCCTCTAGCTGGAAAAGAACCCCGAGGATTAGGCATGATTTGAACTGGATAATTTACGCGGCCCTTGTTAAAAGCTGGGGTAAACTCTTCATGGCGGTGCGGGGATTAGGAACCGCAGAGTCTGGTGATATTAGCCCCCTGCTAGTTGACTGCTGGGATGGGCAAGAATGAAAGTAGCTCCCAGGTTAATCTCTTAAAATGGACCCCTGCGCTCTAACAACAAAGACCGTGTAACTAGGGAGATTAAACACAGAAGAGCAGGCTTATCTATTTAGCATGATTTCAGTTAGTTAATTTTCAAGAGTCAGGTGCTCACGCCTGTGTGAGTTAGTAGGGAGAGAGCGCTTGTCTGTGTTTGAGATGCTTTTTCCCCCCCATATATTCCGACAGATGTGAGCTAGCTCCACTGAAGAAAAAACCCCCCCAAAAACAAGGTTTTAATGAGTTTCCTTGCAAAGCTGTGACCTCTGCCTAACGCCATGGTAATGAGTCAGTTTGTCCTTTCTTCTCCTCGTCCTCCACTCCTTTCATCATCACAGATTCCATTGTGCCGTGTGATCCGCTTCAACATAGATTACACCATTCACTTCATAGAGGAGATGGCACCGGAGGTCAGTAAAACCCCACTTTATCTGCCAGCTCTCTTTCTTCCCTTTCTCACCCCTTTTGTTTTTATCTCAAACGGCTGAGACTGAGCGCCGCTGAGCCGCGTGTAACTCTCGCACCTCAGCGCTCGGATGAGTGAAGGTGCTAATCCTTTTAGAAGAGGAAAAAGAGCTTCCTTTTGACCCGCTGAGGGTGATTGTATCAATAAGGTGGCTTATGTGATAAAGTCTCAGAGCTGGATTTACTTATCAATCATATCTACAGTATGGGGTACTCTTTGTGGCTGCATGCTGCTACTGTATATTCACGTGGCGCTGATAACAAACCTCTGCTGTCTCTCGTGTACAGAACTACTGCGTCCGAGGCCTGGAGCTGTTTGCCTCCTACTTGTTCCGGGATATTCTCGAGCTTTATGACTGGAACCTGACAGGTACGATTCCCGGAGCGAGGGCTGGCGATCACACACGGATCACAGAGACTCCCAGCGTTATTCGTGATTGTCGCTCGTAAATTGCAGCGAGCTCTACCAGAATCTCTTACGCATGGGTCACAAAATGAGAGGAAATTATCTCAAATTGCAGCTTGGATGTTACAGAAATACCAGAATGGGCGTCTTATTGAATGTCATCCTGTATTTTTGTGGCAATATTTTCTTTGTATAATAGTTGTTTTTTTAAGCCTCACTTTGTCGTGTTTTTTTTTTCTTTTTTTTTTTCTTCCAAACATAAGTGACCATATTTAGATGTGAGGGTGCTAATGCTTGCAAGCTTTGTTAGCAATCTGCATTCACACAAACACACACGCACACAAGCCTGCATTGAGGGTTAACACGTGGGATTGGACTTTGTTAAAGCAGCCGGCTTTGCTCAATAAAATAAAGTCTGTCTCGCTGAACAAAACAGCGCTGAAAAGTTGAAATCGTACACTGAAGAACTTGTTCGGCTAAATAGAAAATACAAGGAAGGGAGGTGCTCGATAGATCAGATCTAGTACGAGCTTAAATTTAAAATTAATAGTATCTGTTATAGATACCACAATACTTGCACACAGTAGATGTAATAGAAAGTGTTGAGCATCTCCAGTAAGTGGTGCAGAGGCTGGTAAGGATCTGTTACCATTTGGGTGATGCTTGTATCCGCTGATGGAGAATTCCAAACTGTGTTGGTGTAAACGGGATTGAAACGGAGCAATTCCCTCAGCCACTATAATGGGTGCATTTCAGCAGCTAGCAGTTCAATAGTTAGTCCGCAGAAGCATTTCTGCACAGTAACGTGTCTGCGATTACATCGACGTTTAAACCGCAACCACTGCAGTCCGTCCATATTTCTTCTTACTGCTCAGAATAATGTTACTGTGCGCCTGAAAACGGGCGAAGCCGGATACACTGTGGTCCCATGAAGTGCGAGTGCCTCATCTGCACTCCTACACTTAATCAGCCCAACGAGCTTGTTCCGTATTATTGTCTCGATACCTCCCACGGAACAGCTGTGAAAGACGGTCATTTCCTTCATCGCTTCTCTGGGAATACAGGCCTCGCTCCTGGTGGTAGAGCCGTCAGTGCGATCAGCTGATAGAGATTCGCTATTCCCAAGAGTGCAATCCAATTTAAAAACACTGGTAGGCTTTTAAAACGTCACTGCAAGACAAAGGGTGGCCGTTTCGACGTCGCCTAAAACACAGTGAGCAAAGAAAATCAACCTTGTAAGTTGAAGTCATTAAAACAACATCGTGAGCTGCTGCGACAGAGTGCCTCTCAGCGCTTCACTCACCCAAAGTGGAGCACTCCTTCCTCCGATGAGCGCTTCAAGCCGTATCATTTGGTAGGTAGTTGTGTTAAAAATGATCCAAAAGGGAACGGGCACCATCGGCAGGAGCTCGATTTTTGGAAGTCTGATTATTTAATTCAATTTTTTCTTAGTTTCCAAACGAGGTGACAATGATTATTATTACTTTAATAATAAAGATACTAAAATTCTTTAGGACAACCTTAATCTCAGTAAATGCATGCCTAAGATCAGGGGTGTCGAACTCCAGGCCTCGGGGGCCGGTGTCATGCAGGTTTTAGATGTGTCCTGGATCCAACACAGCTGATTTAAATGGCCAAATGACCTCCTCAACACGTCTTGAAGTTCTCCAGAGGCCTGGGAATGAACTAATCTTTTGATTCAGGCGTGTTGACCCAGGGTGAGATCTAAAACCTGCAGGACACCGACTCTCGAGGCCTGGAGTTCGACACCCCTGCCCTAAAGCCTCAGAAGGCAGATTGTGGCATATTTGTCAAAACTGCCTAAAACTAAACATCAACTGTCTTTTTAATGTGATTTTAGTTTTGGACGTACAAAATCATTCGGTAGATTTTTTTTCCCCAGTAAAATACAAAGTTTTACAATGACACGTGTAGTTTACAGGTTAATTTAAATTCACTATTATAACTATGTGGAGAAACCTTTCAGTCAAGTAAGTTTAAAAGGGAAAAAAAAAGTTTATACTGAAGTATATTTTACCATGGGACTCACTTTTAGTGTCAGCCCCCAGTGGCCATTTGAGGAACTGCATTCTGTTATAAACTTACTTGCTACAATGTTTTCTTGGATACATATTGTTGTTGGATAACAAGGGCCGTAAATCAAAACAATTCATTTATTTTTGTTTCTTAGTAAGTAAAGTTATGTTTTCTTTTCTGCTTGGTTACAATCTTTTGAGAATTGCGTTGAAATGCGTTTAAAACAATTTCATTTTTTCCCCATTATTACTACAGTGCTGCGTTTTTTAAAACAATGTGCACGGGTCACGCATTTCTTTTATACCAGTCAGAGCGATAATGAGGAGATGAGACGGGGGCAGAGAGCACTGCCGACCAACACGTAATCATATATGAGTTTAAGCTTTGCAGTCGTTACACATACAGAGAACATTTTAAATATTAAACACATTCATGATATGAAGTGAAGTGCAAGGAAAGCTTGAATTCTTATTATGACTCTTATCTAAAGTAATTGGGCTCTTCATTTTATAAAGTTAGACTCTTAATAATGAGTGAAAAGCATGTGAG
The DNA here is from genome assembly GCA_015108515.1 of Hemichromis elongatus. NCBI lineage: Eukaryota > Metazoa > Chordata > Actinopteri > Cichliformes > Cichlidae > Hemichromis > Hemichromis elongatus. The sequence goes on along the minus strand of VUQR01023703.1, from coordinate 74,396 downwards.
ACTGTATCATTAATAAATGTTTTTTTTTTCCAGATCCGGAGTCTGACGGTGAGGTGTCTGGGTGCCCGCGTTTCCATTTCATGCCACGTTTTGTCAGATTTCTGCCCGGTACGACTCGTCACAGAAACTTCTTCTATGCCATTTGTCTCCCTCTGGTGGTGCATAATTCTTAAGTCATCTCACATTGGCTAAAACTAAAAAAAAAGCTTGCCTCCGGCAATATCCGCTCCAAGCTTTTACACCCATGGTGATAGCTGTGGTTCGTTCTTGGTAAAATGGTAGATGGAGGTAGTGCCTGAGCCTTTGTGCGCTTGCCTGGTATTCATCTTTGATACACATGATGGTGCTGGTGCACTATGATATTACTGCCGCGTTTGTCATGACAGCCGTGCCCACCTACTTTAGTTTCCATCAAAAACGATTTCTCTCCCAGCTCTCCCAATTTAGTCGGCTACAAACACTTATCTGTCTCTTTTACAAAAGCGCCAGAAGACCCAGTCCAGTGTTTCTGATGTGATCTGTAAAGGGGAAAGATGCAGAGAGCAAACAGGGGAGTTACAGTGACTTTGTGTTTGGAAGTTACAGTCAGAGGGTGTGCATTAGTCCTAATGCATCCCGGACTGAGAGGGCGGTGGATTTTTTTTGGTTTGTGTCCATCTGAAATGGAGGTCAATCAATTTTGCATGAGTGTCTATTAAACTGCCTCTGTTTGACCTGCTTGATTGCACGCTTGTGTTCAGCTGTATTTTTCTACACATGCATACGTGTGCGCCTCTCAGCTCATTTCTGATCTTGTAATTCAGGGCGGACTGTTATTATAAGCGCGTCGTTATGTGCCTTCACGCATCAGGCGCCGTCCGACCTTGCGTCAGCGCCCCTGCTCACCTGTGCACTTCCTGAACAGTGCCATTGTAATGCGCGGGGACATTTTCACAGTATATTTTCGCTGAATGTTGGCTGAGAAACTGAGAGCTGGCAGAGGTGAGGCGGGTTAGATGCCTGTATAAAACAAAGAATTTTCTCCAACAGCATTCTTCATTTTTATACAACAACGTATGGATGCTCGGAGAAATAGTTAACCTCCTGTAACTGCACCGAGGCTTTTACGTTTTTCTTCTTTTTTTGTTTTCATTAACTATAAATATCTGGCGAACCCTGTCTTCAGCGTCTATGCATACATGGCTTTAATAATTTATTTCTTCTTTATGTTTATGAAATGTCTCAGATGGCGGGAAGGAGGTGCTGTCAATGCATCAGGTGCTGCTCTACCTACTACGCAGCAGCAAGCCCCTGGTCCCCGAGGAGGAGATTGCAGATATGCTGCAGTGGGAGGAGCTGGCGTGGCAGAAGTACGCCGAGGAGTGCAAGGGCATGATCGTCACCAACCCGGGCATGGTGAGGCCCTTGGCTTCTTCGCTACGACACCGAGGTGGCTTTGTCTGACGTTTCAAGGACGTTTGCGTGTCCCCGCAGACACTGCAGGAACGAGGCTGCTCCTGTTAGCCTGTGACACGAGCAGCCTCACCTTTTATGCCCAGGGCGTTTGTTGTCATCGGCACTATTACGGCAGGGAGGTTTTTATGTCGCAGTCAAAGTTGGTTAACCTTCTCGTGTGGCCCACATTATGAAGGAGGAACAGAAATTGTGTCTGGGTAAAGGTGAAGATGTCCTTGCTAGCAAGGATGTTGCATATGAGCAGCGAGTATGATTGCGTAACCTTTGGTGTGGGTGAGTTATTGAGTCAACTGCTGTTCCTGGCAGAACTGAATTGTTACTGTCAGGCTTTTCATACAGTGGGTGTATAATGGTCTTCCATTGCTGCGCTCAACTTAAAAGATTAGACCGCCAGTCAAACAAAGTGTATTAAAGAGGTCGTGAATGGAGCTTTACCCTCTCTGAAGAAAACAGACTTATCAGAGGCCAGGGTCAAAGCAATCGATCATGACACTCCCAGGATGCTTTTTCCAATATTGGTTATTGTTTGGATGGCTGTTTACGGCCGTTCCAGTCTCTCTGACCAAGCACGGCTTTAAATTATTTACCAGCTCCAAACCCAGCGCCTTAAGCTTTGATTAAATCACTGCCATTCCCGTGTGTTGTCTGTAAAACATGCCAGAAAATTAATATTTTAAACATACCAATCACAAGTTCCCCGAGTCCGGGGCAGAGTTTCCAACAGGAAAGTTGTCACGCCCGGCGGCTGCAACTGATCGTGAATGCGAGTTCAATCAGTGTAGCGCTAGCAGCTGTGCACGCGCTCGGTGGGTGACGGGCCCCAGGGCGTTTATTTCCCACTTCCAGGTTAAAGATAAAATAACAAAAGCTCTACCAGCAGCGGTAGAGATGGCGCCATGAGTGACTTAGCACGCTGTGGTTTATTTAATGTAAGTGGCCGATCAGCTGATCAGCTGAGCAGGCAAAACATATGAACAGTAATGCTTGTAGATTTATTTCGTTTTAATCTCCCACTGTTAGGCCTGGCAAGGGTCAATTTAGGCCTGCCACAAAAAAACCCGAAGGCGTTATTACCCCAGATGTTTTGTTACAGCAGCCTGCCTCCAACCTGCCCATCTCAGATTTATCTTTAAAAAAAAAAAAAAAATTCCCTGTTACGCACAATTTCAGGTGCCTCCTGTTATTAGTTTTCTCCAAAACGCATTTCAAGGCATGACGGTCGCATCTTTTTAGGAGCCGTTTTAAATTTCATTATCTCGAAAACTACTTGCACCCGGTCATTCAAATGTTTTAGGGTAAATACCCGGTACTGTGGCTCTATGAATACGGACTCTCAGCAGTGTCAGCTTAACGCAGAATGATGGATGCTTTAAATTTGATCTCTGACAGCAAATTTAAAGGCCTGCAGAAACCACACTTTTGCAGGCAGGGGACTGATATTCGATTTACAGCTTCTCATAAACAAGCTGAATATTTTTTTTTTCTTTTAAAACAGTCCAAATCTGCTGAATGATTTTGCAGATATTAAATGTATAATATGGGAGGGAAAAAATGAAACTTCACTGTGATATTCCCCAGGAATGAAACCGTGCGCCTGCTCCACGTGAACTTTTTTAGAAAGAGCAAGATCGTGTTAATGCTATGCTCAAAATTTGTGATGTTTCTCTCTCGTTTTCCCCAGTGTGAATATTTGAACTATCTCTTATATGAGTATAGCAGCCAATGAGCTGTGAGACCACAGTCATAGAGCCATATGATTGGATAATTATCCTGAAAAACTGGAACGACCTAGCTCAAGTCGTTATGCGTAATTACTTTAAGGGAGCGTATCTTAAACCTGAGGTGGTCAGGTGGGAAGTTTCTGATAAATCCAAAATAAAGTAACAGCGCGCCTATGATAAAATAAAAGTGTTTAATGAAATAAAAACAGCTCAATAAGTGAAAAAAATGCATAAATAAAACAAAATGGCTCAATCAATTATATATAAAAAAAAAAGTAGGAGTGGGAAAGTTTACTAAATGTAGGAGAGAACAAGCACAGCAAATAGCAGATGGCAATAAAGTGGCTCATTATACACACAGTTTAAACTGCAGCAAACATTGCAATTAAGTTGGAAAAATACACTGCAACCAGGCATTTTTATCAATAGATTAATTAAACCAATCCAGCGGCATTCTCATTTCCGTCAGTCACATAATTGATAGCAAACACAAGTGTTTTCCTGCAGGTATTTAAGTGTAAACCATACCGCGCTGCGTAATCAATAAAAATGTCCTTTCGGGGCTAAGTGGTGTAGGTCGGCCCGTACGCACTCTCGCTCTGTGAAAAGCCCTCACCTGCTGCGTTACACCAAGGTCACATACTGCTCCGAGTGAAAGCATCCGATGCCAATCGCGCGAGGCTCCCCTGACGCCGTCACCTTTCAATCTGTTACGGTGCATTAAAGCATTGGCGGAGGAGCCGAGGACACTAAACGGCCTAGGATCTGTGGATTAGCATTTACAGTGTATTTGTCTGGATTGTAAACAGGGCAATCACGACGCCAATCAAACCTGATTATGTCGCTTTAACGGCACAATCAAAGTTGCCTGTCGACCTCTCGCTCTCTAATCAAAGTTTGCTTGCAGGCGGCGACGGGCGGATGCGGCTAATGTCAAGGTGAGCACAGGCCTCCAGCCATCTGCCATGCAGATCAGCGCGCCTTATGCCGCGGCCCCTTCCTCTGATCCCACCCCACGCCTGACAGGCTAACTGTGATTTGGGAGTCGGCCGAGGACATGTTGCCTGTCAATCTCCTCCCCGATAGGAGCGTCAGAAGTTAGCTCGCCATCCCCGGCATGGCTTTTTCATTGTTGTGCTCACGCTACGAGCACAATCTGGGCCTCATCTCATTATGCTGCTGTGACAGATGACCCTTGTTGGGTGGATTATTTCACATGCTGGCAGCAGGTGACTGATTGATGGTTGCCCGGCAGCTATGTAAATATGTTTCTCCTCGCTGTGCTGACTTCTTTGTTTTTCCCCCCCCAGAAACCGAGCTCGGTGCGCATCGACCAACTGGACAGGGAGCAGTTCAACCCAGACGTCATCACTTTCCCCATCATCGTTCATTTTGGGATACGGCCCGCGCAGTTAAGCTACGCTGGAGACCCCCAGTAAGACCGCCGACATGCACAGACAGATATACATCTTCACCCGCTGCTCACCGGTCCCCTCCATCCCACCGCTCTTCGTTCGTTCGTCGCCGAGGGAAGAGCCGGCGGCGTTGCACGTCAAGGAAAGACGAGAGCGGCGTATGTCGAAGAGGAGGGGCGCTAGCTGAAGGGGAGGAAGAGGAAGAGAAAACGAGCGGCGTGACATTTTTACATGCGTCGTCACGGGTCCCAGGTTTCCGCTGGGTGCCTCCGCGGCGGGAGCTGGCGCGGTTTACGTCTCGTGAATAGTAATGCAACGTACACGCACCGGAGGGCTTGCAGTAGGGAATACTGTACTGTGCCGCTGCATAATTAACAAAAGCAGCGTATTAGATCATGTGAGCGGCAGTCTCTGAGGCGTTCAAAGAGATGCGACAACATCGCTAATCAAAAGTCGGCACACAACTCCTGCACTCTGATGCTAAATTTAAACCTGTGGCTTTTCTTTTTTAACTCAAATGTCTGGTTTAAAGCGTAACAGTCAGGGGGAGGTGCGGGAGGAAAATGGTGGTGATGAAGATGCAAACAAGAGGAGGATCATTAGGGAATCCATTTAGGCAGAACTGGTTTGCTTCTTCCCTCTGACTAATGTCCCTTCTCCCCTGCTGCCACGTTTTAGCAGTCTGTCCACTGAGCGCTTTCATCCCCGTGCACCCTGCTGCCATGTCAAACTTCTCAAAGCGGCAGACAACGACAAATTTATGGATGGATTGGGACATCATTAGCCGATGCAGAAACGAGTAGTAAGAGACCAGCGGAAAGGATTTCCTACCACTGCTAATGATGCGTGTAGCGAGGGCAGGAGTCGGTGTTGATTGCGGCTGCAGCAATGCCACAGAGAGGGAGTCTTGGACACAGCAGCTGCATACATTAACTCGGGAGACTGAAGACGCTGTGTTGTCGTCTTCCCTCCACGTCGACCGTTGGACACACGTGCGCTCGGGGGCTGCCACTCGAGCTTCCCCCGGCTCGACCAATGAGGCAGGAGTGATGGCGTGACAGAGGTCAGGAGATGTATAGAAAAGCAGGTGCTACACACACAGGGGGAGAAAGGGTAAAGAGAAAAATATGCAGAAGGATGGAAACGGCGACGAGGCAGAGCCCCTCTTTCAGAAAAGCCCTCAAACGTGCTGTCGGGTTTTCATGTCGGTCTCGCTGAATAACTAGAACGCCGCCAGCGTGGCTCGAGTTTGAACCGAACGCCGTCACGTTCACGCCTCGGTGATGTATGGCTTCAGAGCGGCAGAGTCTCTTGTCACTCATGAGCCTGAAGCTGAGCGCATAATTTACATACCGAGCTGCGATTGGGCCATTTTGTCCTGACACTGACAGTGACACTCTACTGACACAGTGTTTCCATGCATCATCTTTCTTATCCGTGCCTGCGTAGCTCACTGCAGTTACATTACACAGAACGCAGAAGCGGCTGTCTTTATTCTTAAATGGTTTTTTTTTTTTTAACCATTTAAGGAAAATGGAAATAAAACAGCGCGCGATGTTTGATGAGGAAAGCAAAATGAAGTTGATTTGATGCTGGCCGAAGGTTTCTCATTTCTCTCAGATGACTCAGAGGCAAACCTTTGGTCTGGAGAAGTAAAGAGTGTAATGTAAAGGCTGAAGCAACAGAAACGTAAAGAAATAAAGCAGTTTATACACTTGCGATACAATAAATTACTTTTTTTAAACACAGAAATACTTGTGGCTTACATTTTCCCCATCTTTGATTTTCATTCTGGATTTTCATATTTACAATGTTCGATGGATTAAACGTCGTATACTTTTCTTTGCTTCGTGCCTTGAGAGCCTTGAGCCTGTTTCGTGGCTTCATTAACTAGCCGGTCGCCACTTATTTTACAGAGTGGAGCATTTGAATCACCTGTTGCGATGAACCATTGATTTCAGTAAGATTCTTGATCTTTTCTTTTAAATGCAGCTTTCTTTTTGTTGGCACTCTGAGACTCTTCTGGTGTCTCATCTTTGGCTCTTTCTCGCTTTTCAAAGAAGCTCTTCAGCGCCGGGGTGAGTTTGTAGACTTACTGATGCATGGAGGGAAGAAAAAAAAAAAAGCCATGACTGAGTTAAGTGCGGGCAGAACAGCGTAGATGATACGACAGTCGGTCAAAAACATAAGAAAAAGTTGAAAGTTGCGATGCAGCTTATGAAAACCAGGCTGAAGTCCAAAAGTAGTTATTTTTAAAATTGCTTTTATGTTTCCATTAGAATATTTTGGTTTAGCACATAATCTGTGTTGTAACTCTAAATGTAATCGGAAACTGCTCGTCACGCCACGCCGTAACCTTTCACGTATCCTGATGTAGAACTCCCAAAATATAAGAAATTATGACCAGACAAATAACTTATATAAAAACCTGCCGACCAGTCTGAAACCTGTGTACATCAATGAGCTATAATCCTCACAGTGAGGAGACAGACCGTCATTCTCTATGAGAGAGTCATAAAGCTTTCCCCTCACACACACACACACACACACACACACACACACACACACACACACACAC
>VUQR01023703.1:29613-48665 GCA_015108515.1 Hemichromis elongatus | reverse complement strand
GATGTTTCACTTCTCATCCAAGACTTCTTCAGTTCAAATTGGTGAAAAGGTACAAGTATTGAATCCCTGCTGGGGGCTGGCCCATTTAATGGTAATCCTGACGGTCGTTGACCCACAATTAATCACACGAGTCATCACAGTCAAAAGCCAAGGTGTGGAAAAAAAAGGAATGGGTCATTAACATACCTGGGGCCATAGTGTGAAACCTCTGTAAGGTATTGCCCCACCCCATCGCTGTGAGAGCCATTCAGGTCACACGATTGTGGGTTTCTCACGGTTGAAATGCTGGAAAAAGAATCTGCGTAAGTAGTTTAGTGATAGACATTTTTAGGTTTTTTGAAAACCTTAATGTTTTTCTTAAGAATTTAGAAAACTTTTAAGAAAATCTGTACCAAACTTTTAGTCAAACAACCCATTACAAATGTTCCAAAAGGCAACAGAACCGACTAAAGTCTTCTATATTTGCACATCATTTACGCACATATGTTAGTGGCCATGCCACTAACTTAAAGGTTTGACAGGAGTCAAAAGCTAGAAGCTATTAAAAAATTAATAAATAAAATAAATAAATACTATCTAGCTATCTAGCTATCTATCTATACATAACATACATACATAACATACATTACATACATACATATATAAATAATGCCACTAACAGGCTAGTAAAATACTAGATTTTCACTAACCAAAACCAAAAAAGCAGATACTACTGAGAAGCTTTGTATCATATAGAAAACCATATTAGTCAAATAACTTCAGAAATGATTGGAAATGGATCAAAGTCATCCACACATGGAAGAGGTCCAGTTTAATGACTCAGAGTAGTGAACGAGGCCTCAGCTCCATTTGTCAAGACACATGCCAATCAATGTGACCACGCCCTTAACTCAATTATCTAGGTCAATGGGTTATTTAAAATACATCCCACTCAGTCTTGTTATGTAAGAAAGAACCTGTTTTGTTTTGTTGTGGGTTTTTTTAAAACTGGCTGTAAACGTGTTTATTTGTGTTAAGAAGCTGGGTATGTTGGGACACCGTGAGTCGATTGCGATTGACTCACTTTGAGGAAAACCTTAGCCAATTGGCTTCATTTTTCAGATGCTTAATCTGAACAAGTACATAAAGCTATAGTTTTATATTTCTAGTTTATTGTTTGATTTGAATGGTTGATACAACTACCACAGCACGAGACCGATATATTGTATGTGAAATAGTTCATCTTGAAGACTTCTGCGCCTGCCCGATGTTTACATTCTTCGATTCACTTTGATGGAGAGCACGGCTTGCAGTGCAAAGGTGGTTTGCAATGGATATAGTTTGCATTATGTATTAGTGAAGAGACTGAAAGAACTGTTAACTCTTAAACTTGCCTAATATTGTCCACTTCTCCTCTCATAAAGTTGTCTGAGAAAATACAAGGAGCCCAAGTGGATCTCTTACAGTTCTTGTAGTCTCCATGTGGTGTGCCCCGCTGTGGTTCATCAGAACTGCTTGTTGGAAGGCTCGCTCTGGAAACCTCCTCCTCCCACTCATGCCCGGGGTTAAATTGGAGAAGGGTTGTATCGAACCATTTCTGTACCTTTCTAACAATCCATCCGATATTCACTCCCACTCCATTCTGTGATTGGCCAGCTGTATGGAGGCGAGGAAGATGCCAGCGTTGGAGTTCTCACTCAGCAGGATGAAAACGTTGGGTAATACCAACAACCAGATTGGAATTAATTAAATCAAACTTATTAGTTACTTAACAAACAGATTAAAATACAACACCAATTGAAGGCTAAGTCCTTGAAGCTCCCACGGGGTCTGTGGGAGCTTCCAAATCAACGAAATCAATAAAACTTAAGCTGTTTCAACGTGTGTCTATGTCATCCCTTGCAAAAAAAAGAATCAGGCATAACTCTGTTTGTTCAAGCCTGATCTTAAATTTTTTTTTAGAAATTAATGAGCATCTACTTAGTCAGTGAACTTGTTCAGAGACAAAATCTTTATACATTAAACCCTCGTGGCACGTTGGTAAAAGACTGTATCAGTATTGTGATGCTGTGCAGGTAGTCAAGTCTAAGTTACAATGAATCAAAATGCTTCAATCACATTGTTGAGTGGGATAAAAATCACATGACTCCAATGTTAGCAGCTCTGACTACACCCCTTGGGAGCGGGAATCGCAAATTCGATTCCCACCCGGTATCCAGTAAAGGTCCTGGCTAGAGCCCCCCTTGCTAAAAACGAATGCCTTGAATGGCGCGGCTACGTCTGCAGCCTGTCTGCAGCGGACACAAGCATTTTATTACATGTTGTACTCTGTATGATTGTGTATGTTACAAATAAAGGTTGTTTGTTGTTCTTGGTTTTGGGCATCACAGAATCCAATATACGGTGGCACTGTTTGTGTTGAAAGCCTCAAGTGGCTTTGCACCTGCATAAGTGGCAGATATGCTGCATCCAAATTCTCCTTCACGATCCTTAAGGTCTACATCTGTTTCTCTCCCACCACAACTGAAGCTTGTTCAAAAAGGGGCGGCTTTGCTTTTTGCCGCCATTGCGCCAAGACTCCGATATAACCTTCCGGGCGATCTCAGACATGGATCAAGTGTGACTGTTTTTAAATGTTAGTGAAGGCACACCTTTTCCATGAAACCATGGAGAATGGTTTGTTGTCAATGTGTGTAGGAGGAGGGAAAACTCTATGAAACGTGTGTTCCTCTTGCTTCTTCATATATCCATAAAAATGTGCCTGCTTTCTAATATTCATATAAAAGATTATTTCCATACAAGAGTTAACCTGTTCTCACCAATATTTCCTTAAGAAATGAATGAAAGGCTATTCAAGTGTTTCATTATGTGAAGGACATGATGACGAGAGCAGTTATATTCTCAAAGAACTGAAATCCAAGCTGTCATCATGTGGCTAAACAGCCGTCATTCAGAACAGATCACCAGTATTCTCTTCTTTTGTTCTTCACAAATATCCAAAGCATACAACCAAAGCTGCTGGCTCGTTATGGCTGTCAAATCTTTAAAACGACACAAACTGGATTATGTATTAAGTATTTCTGATGGACAGAATCTTTGCTCAAGCTTTGACTTGTGTCGTGAAGATCCATCAACGTAATGGTAACTCTGTTTTATTGCCTCAACCTCCCTTTTTTTCCCCTTTTTTTTTTCCTTTAACCTTTGAAGGCTGATTTTTATTCGTGCACTATTTTAAATAAAGCTGTACAGGGTAATTACATCATTGTGTTTGCCGAGCAGGCAGATCGGCCCAATCGGTTTTCCCTGCAAGCGGGCGCACGAGCGGCACCCTTTCCAGTCAGGTCCTTGGCTCTCGGCTGAGCGATGATGTTTATTTCCGTATAGCCAAAGGCGGTGGAGCAGCAGCCGAGGCAGCGATCGCTAAATCCGAATCACTCCGATACTTAACGCAGTCATTATCTTGACAGGAACAGTTGCAGACGTCAATCCTGTCCACAGAGTCACTGCTGTTGGTTGTTGTTCTTAGCAGTGAGGGATCTGCAGTGTTTACAGAGTAACTCGTGTATTTTGTTTCGTACTTTGTTTCTTTAGAGGGCCCAGCACTGTAGTTCAGCCTGTATAGTAGGCAGTCATTGACTTGTGTTTGACATCACACAATGGGGGAGGTGAGATTGGATGTTGACGCGGTGGGTTGTTTTTACTTATATTTTTATTTTTTTTTATCAAAGTGTCAACGCGGTGCTATGAATTGCTTGATTTCTCTTTGTGTCATGTCAAATAACTGACTTTTTTTTTTTTACCCACCTCCCCTCAAAATGCTGTTACTCTTAACCAGAGAAGAAAAAAATAACAGATGCTGTTGAATTTGTCGTTTCCATGTTCAGGGCTACAAAGCTGAAGGCCTCTTGAGCAACCATAAATATTGAAACCTCTCTGTTAACGTTTTACATATATATCTCATTGGAGCTTGAAATTGATTTGAAGTTGGCTGAAAGGAGACAAGCATTTTGAAAAGCAAGCCCAGGGGAAAGAGTAGTTGGAGTCTCTCTTTTTCTCTCTCTCTCTTCTTTTTTTTTTTTCTGGGCTGAGATTAACATTCTCCTAATGTAAGATTGATAAAGGCTTGACATATCCTACTGAGCCCTATCTTTTTCCTTTTTCTTCCCTCAGCGAGTTTGCGATGTTCAGCTGCGGCAGTCTTTCTAGGCACAGCGGTTTTTGTCCTTTTTTTCAAACAAAGCTGAATGTCGACTAATGCGTTTCCTTCAGGGTTGCTTTACTTTAAATTCCCACTTTTGGCTCTCTTTACAGGTTTGAAAGTTTAAGTCATTAATTTCATGCAAACAACTTTCTCTGAGAAAAAAGAGGGATTCGTTTTTTTTCCTCTCTTAGAAGCTCACCTAAGTAGAGCTACCTCCCCTCTTTTTCCTTCATCCAGCATTATTGGACTGCTTTTCTGGTCTTACAGTTGATAATTAGTCAATTAGTCAGTCTAAGTCCAGGATGGTAAATGGAAATCAGACTCTGTGGAGATTTTACACCAGGCCTCGGGAGGTTTTGGTCATGTTGTTGATGTCTAAATCCTGTCAGTTTGGCTTTTGTTGCTCCATGTGCACTGCACTTGCCCTTTGTAAAAGCGTATTTGTGGTATTGCGTTGTTGTCTGCAAAGAATTTATAAATACTAAAGAGAGAGTCCAGAATAAATGGAATCCTGTGGAGCTCTAGCCCAGAAACGTTTAACCATCTTTCTCAATTTTCATTTTGTTTTTTAATAGAAATGGTCCAGACAAAAGATACAGTTCAGTTTTTCATTATGTTGAAAACTCTTGATTGAAGCAGTACCTTTCATTTCATGCATTTGTAGCCATCCGGATTTTGTGTCAGGAAGGTTAACTGTTGTAAAAAAAATCTGCCAAATCAACACGTGGAGCTGTGATGTCACCTTGTGAATAAGGAAGAAACCAAACTTTATTGAAATTGATAATTTCATGTTTTATAGAATTGAAATTGATATTTTTTGGAAAACAATGAATAATTATTTATGTAGAACCAACTGGATTCATCGTCTTCTAGATAAATGGGGGCCCTTTAGGATACAGTACAGGATACAGTAGAATTTTATCCATATTTGCAATAACCTGGAAATATCATTCTACTTCCTTTTAGTAGCAGTCAAATAAAGGAATGGCAAAAGATCTCCTCTATTACTTTGGTGTCTGTCTGTTTAAAACTGTGCTTACACAGAGAGAAGGATTGTAGGAGGCTAATGGAAGAAAAGCAGAGGCATGGACAAACCAACAGTGTGTTGCCAGTGCAGCATGTCCAGGTCGAATGCTAAATCATTAAAAACAAATGTGCTTAAACAGAAACAACCAAAGAAGATTTCAAAAAGCGGAAAAGACACATAAGACAGTAAAAAGCAAAGGAGGACACGAGAAGCACCGATGAATGCCGCAGGACAGCTTTTGTTAGTGTTGTTACATTGTATCTCTCACATACTACTACGTCTGCCTTTCTCCTGAGCGGGTAGACTGTATATAAAAATATTTTGAGGTCTTAACCATAGAAATTTGACAACTCTGGAGAACTTATTACGTGGGCTGTTCCACAAGGCAACAGGTGAGGCCGAGCAGACAGTTGCTGGCTGCATCTGCCATGGTCAGTCCATCTGGGAGTCATATTGGTCATTTCCCTAAACTTTAAGTCCTCCTAAAACCCAAAATGGATGAGTTAAAAAAAAACAACAACAGCAGCAGAAAACAAAACTTTTCACCTCTCATCTACTTCATACAGCTGTTATGTCAGGCGATCGTATTCATAGAGATCATTTAAACGTGGACATTTTAACATGGGAGTTTTTTGGGATTGACTGACTTTTGGAACCAACTTCAAGTGGCCACTAGAGGAACTGCAGCTTTTTGGTGGTTCTACACTGACCTGGAGGTTGCCAGTTTTTTTGTTTTTTTTTCCTGTATTCCTTTATTTTTCTGTATTCCTGAAAAAAAGGTTGAAGACCTAAGCAGCCCAAACATACGAGCAATGCATTTACCAGGAACATAAAGCCTCATTGGCATTGTCCTCCATTTGACTACAACTGGAATATTTTTGAAAAGTTAGGTCAATTATTTTTTTAGGTTTTTTTTTAAAAGGTTTTAACTTTCTTAAATAATCAAGCTGCGATGAAATGAGAAGAAATGTGCAATTTGCTGAGATTTATTTGAAAGCTGTCCAAATATTCTGATCCAAAACTACTTTGCAGAATTGCTGTTTGTTTCTGTCTCAACTTTGATGACGAGCCAAAAGGTGACCTCACACTTGTTGTCTTGGTAATGTTACTGTGATCCATTTGCTGTATTTGGCAAATGGCCTTAGCTTTATTCACCATGTTGCCATCTGGGACACTGAATCAAAGATGCTTTCAGATGGAGTTGTTTGGAGCTCAGGGTTTGCTCCATTTTGTTAAAGGACAGGATAATAGCCTTCAGTGGCGGACGAGGATTAAGTGAATGGCTTTGACCTGTTGCAACAACCATTATAATTGCAATCCTGAATAAAAGCAATAGTCCAACTATGGAGTTTTTTTGGCATGCCGTTTTGGAGTCTTTTAGAGTGTATTCACTTATTTCTTTCAGTCCTCATCTTCTATTTTTAACCAATAGTTGATAAGCTATCTGTCAAAATATGTAATTAAAAACCAAATCCCTCCAACTTCATTGATGCTATTAGTAAGAAGTGGATGTTTGCCACTGGATGCAGATGAATACTGTAATCGGTGCACACTCACAACTCGAGTATGGTGCGCCTCTTGGGTAGTTCTTATTTTAGGTCTTTAATTGGCTGAAGAGGCCAATTCTGGAACCGTTAACGTTCTCGCAGTGTGGGCATTGATGTGAGGTGCTCGAATAGGGGACTCTCTCCTTTCTTTGCTGGTGCTTGCCTCTGGCAGCTTGTCTGAGATCCTCTTCATGGAGTGTGGCTCCCTCATTTAAACTGTTTTTCCATGCGATTGCGTATTGAGCGAGGTCTTCCTAGTTAGAGCTGTTTATTTGGAAGTTTGATCTTGATTTTGGCCTAGATGCGCTTTTTATGGCCGGCTGGTGTCTGCTGGCCGGGATCAAATTTTGAGCAGGAAAAAACAAACAACACCTCGTTCTCTATTATTTGATTGATTGGAACTAAATGTACTTGAATGGTTACTGCATACAAGTTGTAGCCACACAAAGGCTTGTGTTTAAACAGCCAGCATGGGTCAGTGCTTCAAAGCTTTCCACTGTAGCGTTTGGCCTTTCAGAAATTACTACCTTAGTCGGCAGGAATGCAGACTCCATATATATAAGTGACCTTCCTGGTTGCTAAGAAAGCAGTTTTTACACATGCAGTGCAGCCTAAACTGTTCTGGACCCAACAGAACTCAAAAGTTCAGACATTAAATGGCCTTTAACAAGCAGCTCCCTCATGCAAAGTCTGTGATGCCTGATAGCGTGCATGTGGGGATTGCTTAGGTAACAGTCTGGTGGCATATCACAGCCAGTGAATGGACATCACATGTTCTGTCTGTCTGCTCTATACAGTCAGAACCACTGCTTACATCAAACAAATATGTTTCAAATTGCATACTACCCTACTTAGACTTGCTATTTTAACACAGACAGCTGTAGACCCCAGGTCAGCAGTCATTCCTGTTATTCTCCTTTGAAGTCTACCTGATGGGCCCAGCGTGGTTGGTGTATTGTAATGTAAAGTCTCTGTGGACGAGTCTGCCAGTCACAAAAAAACGGCAGAGCCTCGCGCTTGCTGTCTGATGATGAAATTTATGTCACTTGGACCCTAGCAGACTCAGAGACAAGGGAATTGTAAAGCGGCTATTATATTCTTGCTGTGGACACAGACAGCTGGAGACACCACGGATGAGTAGTCAGTCACGTTACTCTTTGTTAAAGTTTTTGAAAAGTCAGCCTAAAAGGTGCCTGCGTAGGTCCTGTGTTGTAGGCTGGCACCTCTGCAGATAAATCTGTGTGATCATTAAAAACCAGCCGGCTTGTCGATGTCCGCTCAGAGCCTCGCGATCGTTGTTTGATGGCGCAGTTCACGTCACTTGCACCCAGGCACACTCACAGATGCCAGACTGCTTCTGAGAGCATTCACGCTGTCAGGTACAGCTTCATGAAGTGCCCTACGAGTACTGCATGGATTACTTGTGACGGCCAAAATGCAAAGTGTGGAAAACTGCACGTTACTCAACTTTACTAGTTATAATTGTAGCTCTGAAATGGAGCAACTACTCAACACTTGTATGTGTAAATAAATAATGATCATCGCCCTAGAAGAACATTGAAGCAGATCTGGTCATCATGTTGCAAGTATTCTCAAAATGTTAGCGAAACATGTTGAGAACCATTTTCCAATCAGTTCAATTGAACCGGCAATCACATGACACCATATGGCTTGGCATAAGTGGGAGGGAAAAACTCCCTTTTTACAGAAACAAACCTCTGGCAAGTCGGACTTGCATTTGTGTGTTGGGACCAGTGGGAGAGAGGACCACCTTGGGACTAAAAACTAAATAATATGCATGATTGTCCAAATTGAGACGCACTACAGGTATTTTTATTAGTAGGAATGCATCCGAAATCTCCTGACAGGAGACAGGAGATGGACTTCAGAGAACATCCCAGCCAGATTTTCAAAGTTTGAAAGCAACTTCCTGTGGTATAAAGCGTGTTTAAAATATCCCCATTTGTTAATCGACAAATGTTTCCTCTCCTTCAGCTGGCCTTAACTCACCCCAGCCATCACCTCAACTTTGGCATGAACCCCGACCACGCCCGCAACTCGCTGTCCAACTGCGGCATCCGCCAGCCCAAATATGGAGACAGGAAGGTCCACCACATGTACATGAGGAAAAAAGGTCTTTTCCCACGAATGTTTATCCACTGTAAAAATGACCAGTCATTTTTATCAGGCATCCCTAACCCCACCATGCCGGGGATTTTATTTTTTTTTTCCCCCAGGAATCAACACATTGATTAACATCATGTCTCGTCTGGGACAGGATGACCCCTCCCCTTCCAGGTAGGCTGCCCGCGGGCACATATCTGTTCATGCTATCGCTGACCACAGGAGCAATCAAAGGGACGATTCTTGTGATTAATATACCCGGCAGGCCTGCTGACAAGAAAATTAACTTTAACTGTGAAAGCATGGGATTTAGCAGGTGAGCAGGTGTGTGTGCACGTGCGTGCGTGGCCGTGTGTATGTGTGTGAGAGAGAGAGAGTGTGCGTGCATGTGTGAGAAGCCCCATCTCTCCTGCTACCTCTTCTAATGTCCTAACATCTCCGCCTTTCCTTTCGTCTCCTCCCCATCCTAGGATCAATCACAACGAGAGACTGGAGTTCCTCGGTGATGCTGTTGTCGAGTTCCTCACCAGGTGAGAAAGCGCTCGCGAGTCCCTGATAGACACCCGCGCTAATTGAAGCCGACGAGAACACTATCGGCCTTTGTCTCTTTTTTTCCTTTCTTACCTTCTCCATTTCTCCCTCTTTCTCGTTGTCTGCATCTATCCTCGTCTGTCACAGCCACGCTCTTCTCCATACTTTCAACTCATTCAAGACAGTGATTTACTGGTAATTGGAACTGGGATGTAAACCCCACCCCTCCCACCTCCTCCTCCTCTTTACCTCTCACGCCGCCCTCAACCTATTTTAACAGGCTGAAATTCTCCATGACAACTTGCAATTAGCTGTCTGGAATTGCTGTCTGGAATGCTGACTGTGTTATTGACTGCCAGGTGAGTGCGGGCGCTGATGTCCGGCACTTACCTAAGCCTAAGCACAGCACACACTGCTCATTATATGTATAGCTACTACTAATCTCATACATTACTTAGCCCACCTGCCTCCTCACTGTTCCACCACTCCTTCCTCCTCTGAGCAGAAACATGTGAGAAAAGTGCAGAGTTTATCGGTAGCTATAGTTTTTGGACACCGGCACTTTTTTTTTGTGTGTGTGTATGTTTTTGCAATTTGCCTCTCCACACCGCCGCAGTGTTTGAAATCAAACAATCAAGATGTGATTGAAGTGCAGACTTTAAGCTTTGATTCAAGGGGTTCATTAACAGTTTAGGAAGTACACCCATTTTTACACATAGTCCTCTGCTTTCAGAGGCTCGGAGGTTGTTGGACGTAACTGAAAAACATTTCTTTTGTTTTTTCACGACAAATTAAACAGATAAAAGTTCTGGGGTTGATTCCAGGTGTGGTCCAAATGGATGTCAGAGTGAGGGAGGGAGGGAGGTCATTATTATTATTGTGGGTGGGCGGACTGTCAGAGAGGTAATAAAACCTGAGGAGCGACCAAATCAACAATGTGGTGTTTGTTCTTAAAAAGAAGGAATGAACTTCCTGCTATGCAGCACCAAAAGGCCCCAAATATTTATTGATTATGAAACAAACTACTTTGGAAAAACTCTCAAGGAGGCAGGCGTATTCGTGTCATGGTCTACAATCAAGCGATGTCTTCATGCATAGAAATACAGCACGGCATGCACTACTGGCTACAATCAAGAATAAGACTTCACCAGAAAACAAGAGCCTGCACTGTTCTGAAAAAAGCTGTTTGGACAGAGGAGACTAAAATTAACTTGTAGCGGAGTGAGGAGGAGAGGAGAGGAACAGCTCATGATCTGAGACCTATCGCAGTGTTATAGCATGGGAGGAGTAGGTGTGCCACTGGAACCAGCTTACTAAATTGATGATGTGACTGCTGATATAAGAAGTGGGATAAATGATGACCCAGAGTGTAATTATCCTTATCCTACTAATAATGTAAATTATGTTAACTTACCTAATTACTATTGAATCTCTGAAAATTGGGAACTATGTATAAGAAAAAAAAGGTCATAATACACAAACAGTTAATGTGGTACTTTTGTAAAACCCCTCGAATTAAAGCCGAAAGTCCGCACTTCAATCACAATTCGAGCATTTGATTTCAACTCCATGGCGGTGAAGTCCGGATACCTGTGCATCTAACGCTACTTTCTCACTGTTCCCCCGCATCCTCCTCCCCCGCCTCTGAGCACAAATGCTGTAACATATAAGAAAAGGGCTTTTCTCGTTCTGCGAGGTGTAGCCTTCACACGCATACATGCACATAGAAAAGGGAGCATAGATTTTTATCAGATTTCCATTTGCCCACCAGCATAACTTCTGCTACCAGAATTTCATTTGTAAGCCTCAATGCTAACACTTCCATAACATCCAGGAACAGGATTAAACCTTAATAGGAGCTGACACTGGGTTACAAAGGATACCGCTTCAGCTCCTTATGCACCAGGAACTGTGTTACAAAGAAGGTGGTTAGCCTCTGTTTCTCTTGGTATCTCCGGGCATGTTTTGCCACTTTCTCTCCTTCTCACCCCCCTCCTCTTCTTCTGCTTTCCTTCTTTGATTGTTAGCGTCTGACGAGACATGCTTGGCCTACGCTCTGGCCCTCTGAATTATTTATCAGCCTCTTGTCCAGTTAAATGGGTACAGCAGATCCGGCCAACTGCTTCGTGCACCTCCAGCATGCACTGCCCTTAGAGGCTATCTGCGTCTCTGCTGTCCAGCCAACAGAATATTTTGCACATTTGAATAGCTCCAAACGCTGGGTGGGAGTTAGTGTTGAGTAGAGGGGAGCGGCGAGATTATTTTTTTACAAGGGTCAGCAGATGATGTAAAGAAAATAAGGCCACGTGCAATATTTGTAAGTAAATATTTCATCAGAAGGACTTTTTTAAGTCCAGGTGTTTAAATTAGTAAGAATTATTAAAGATAAATGCTTGGAAAGTCATGTTTGGAGTTGTGTTAAGAAAAACCGAGGCTCGGGTGGACGCATTGATTTGGTTTCTTTATTTTTGGGCCAGAAAGTACAGCAGGACACGTAAGAAAAGCACACGAGGAACAGACTGCAGATGAGCTTCACAGTTGGTGTCTGGAGAGTGCCACAGTTGGTGGAGGCTATTAATAAGCAGAGATATAAATACAGCGTGTTTTCCTACCTGAAAATTGCTGTGGAGTCCGCTCAGTCGGTTTGTGTGACTGACACTTTGGCTAGCAAACCAAGAGTCTCTGGTCTCATTATTTTCCATTACACTAAGTGGGTTTTATTAATTCCAAGTGTTTTGTTTCCACACTAAGATCACAATACCCTGACAAATGGACCTCTCGTGAATTTGGAAAAACAGAACGCCACCTGCTTTCCTCTCTTTGCATTGATTAGAAATGACTGAATTAAATTGCCTGTTTTAATTCAAATGAAATCAAATGACACGCCGCAGTTAGGGAGACGCCGGACCGTAATGAAAATGGAACCTGCTAGCGTGGAACCCAGCTGTGGAACCACTCAAGCGTCCGCCGCCATTTTCTGGGTTCCAGCGCAGACCTGGAAAGGCTGGATATCTCGGAAAAATGAATTAGTCAGTCTTGAAGAGTTTTGAAAATGCAGGACGAGGCAGCGTGAAAGGGCATTAAACCTTTTGGACAGAGCAGGGCTGTCAAAATCTCTTTAGGTAATGGGCCAAGAACAGCCCAATTTGATCTCAAGTCCTATATAACAAGCTAAAAAAGTATGAAAAAGTATGAGTACATCCTGAAAATGTCACATTTATCAAACCCTTCATTTATAAAATAATGGATGAACTTCCTGAGATGTTTTATGGGGGGAAAAAAAGACAATTCAGTCAGTCTGCTGTCATCAGTCAAAGAAATGTGTTGGCACAGCTCCTTCACTTAACCACTTCACTTTCGGCTAGTGTGTCAAGCCATGCATGTTTCTTTGTCAGTAACAAATATGCAAAGCTGGTGATGATTCAGACCTCTGGCTCAGAAAAGAATCGGCAAGAAAGAAAAAGGAAGAAAAAAAATGAAAGAAAATCCAAAAACCTGACATTTAGGCCCTGTCCACACGTAGCCGGGGATCTCCCAAAACGAAGATATTTTTCTACGGTTCGGCCTGTAATCCACACGGAAACGCATTTTTGGGGCACGAAAACTGATCTTTTTAAAAACTCCGGTCAAAGTGAAGATTTGCGTTTTCTCCGTTTTCAGCGTTTGCGTGGGGACAGACATAACCGGAGTTTTAGGATTCGCGACAAATGCTGACGTCAAGTTTGCGACCTGTGTTTGCACTACAGCATGGATGTCCTCAGAGCTGCACTCGCGTTATCAAATGTCCAAACGCTTTTTGCTTGTTTGTTTTTACACGTTTCATGTTTTGTTGGACATAAGCAGGAAGGCAAAAAGTTAACCTGACTGGATAGGATACGGGGAACTACTGCCACCTACAGGTCTGGCATGTCAATGAATGTGCTTAACAATGCTCTTATGCGGTTACGTGTGGACGGAGTTTTGTTTTTTTTTAAACGAGGTGGCGTGGACGCAAGTTTTTTCATGGGCAGATATTCGTTTTTGAAAAAACCTGGCTACATGTGGACTAGGCCTTAATCTCCTAGGACCTGGTGTTCACATATGTGGACAACACATTTTGGGTTGTCCAGACCAAAATAATACATTTTGCTCTACAAGGGCGTGATATCCACTTACGATGCCATTATACTGCCACTGTCTTATCGAAATTTAAAACAAATGTCCTCATGTGGATATCAGGCCCTTGTAGAGCAAAATCGGGTAAAAAGGTAATTCGTTGTTTTTCCATTCATCATGTCCCAATCAGCCCAAATAGCAAACAGGCATTAAAAATGCATGTCATGAAAGAGTTCGGGTCTTACGAGGTTAAAGGGAATTAGACATAGGTTGTTGTATTTTGTCGTTATGTCATCGTTTATTCCACTTTTTAAAGGCTTTCATTTCCTCACCGAACCATTTTTCTAATGTAGACCTAATGAAATAACAAACAAACACTAGACACTACAAGCTGTAAATGTCATGTCATTTGCCAGTAGGCAGTTATTTCTGTGTCCACCCTGATATGTACTGATTCACGTCCATGTTCCTTTTATATTTCCACCTTGAGATAGGAGGGGTTGATGGTGGAGTCATTTCCCTGCTCACGCCAGTTTGAGTCATACGCAGATTTTCACACATCATTTGTATCATTTTTAAATATTAATTCAACACATGGCGCTCGTTTAAGCTCGGCCATTAACAATGAGTTGGTGAGGTTTAGGCATTAGAAACCTCTGAGTTAGGTTCAGGAAAAGATCACGGTTTAGTTTTGCTGTGTCTTTTCTTTATCTTTATAAAAAAAAATGAAATAAAAAATAATTCCTACTGAAGCATGTTACAAATATTACAAATCTGTGCTCTCAATGACACAGAAAAAATTGGCAATTGGTGTCAGTGGGAAAAAAAAAATAGATTGCTCTTTTGTGACAATTTCACATTTTGCTATGAGACTGGAGTGAATAATAGAGCCAACATCAGCCAACACCGGTATTTGGCCCATGTAACACTCTACGTTAACGCGGTTTTCTGTTTTTTTTTAGCAACCCGCAACTCAAAGTAGAGTCCAAAACGATGCCCTCCTCTGCAGTTTTCACATTTTGCAAAGCCATCCTTTGGTGGGCTGCTTTTGGCATGTAGATTGTATGTTTGTCATCCTTATTTTGGACAGTTACTGGCTTATTTTTCTTCATTGCACATTCTCGTGCAATACTTTAAGTCGATTATACTGGTCATATCTTTCTGTTTTTTTTAACATGTTCGGATGAGAAATTTAGATTTAAAAAAGGCTAACTCGAACTGTTTTGTGTTTGATGTCTCTTTCCACAGTGTTCACCTGTACTACCTTTTTCCCAGTTTAGAGGAGGGTGGCCTGGCCACTTACAGAACGGCCATCGTACAGAACCAGCATTTGGCCATGCTAGCCAAGGTAAACCTCCCCCACCTCCTCCAACTCATTACCTTCCTCTGCAGGTCAAAGTGGTGTAAGGTGTCAGATCTGGCAGGAGAACATTTTGGAGACAGTCTTATTGTTTTCTGTCTTGCTGTTATGACTTTGCTCCTTTCTAAGCAGGCACTGGGGAAAAGAGTAATTTTGTCTCGCTGCCATTACTACCCCGTTTTTGCCCCCTCAGGTTTGTAATTGGAGTTAAAAGGTTGTTGTTTTGGAGGACTAGACGAGTGCGGCTGGGGTCCCTATGGGCCCCTAGAGGTCTTCCTGAAACACTCTCCAGTTCCTGTTATCGCAAGGCCCCCTTGCTTCCCTCCCTCTCTCTCTTGCTGGCAGCGTCGTAGAGCCAAGCTGTACTCACTGGCACGTTTGTAAAGAACACAACAATAATCGTCCCGTGATGTGGAGAAAGCAATTAAAAACTTCAATCTTTCATGTTGCTCCCTGCTGAATACAAAGATGCAGCCGCCCGAATCTGCATTAGTGCTGTGTAGCAGTTTGGCTTGTTTCAATTTGCCGCTCGCGGTAAAGTGAGTGTGATACAGTGTTCGACGTTGCCAAGTTGTTTACCAGGCTCCTCTAAAGCCGTCTGCTCAAGAACACTCGCAATTATCTTTCAAAAAATATCTTGAGCGAGCAACGCACAATCCACCACTTCACTTGGAAGGCTTAAAAGTCAGAACGGGTTCCCTCTGAGTTGGAGTATTTATGAATTGTGATTTAATTTGTGTGTGCAATCACCGGGGGTGGGATACCACCAACAGTTATCAGCCGTAATTAAATAGCACCCTGACTGTTTTTTGTTGTCTGTAGTGCGCTGCCAGTAAAGTCAAGTTGGGCTACTTTCGACTTGGCTCATAGAAATAGTTTGCAGAAAGTTTGCCTGACCCGCAGTCTCACACATCACAGCACTGAATTGCAACCTATGCAGATTATTATCTGCGAAGTGCTTTGTTGTTAGACCGAAAACCCTTCTTTTTAGATTTGATGTTCATTAGTACACGTTTGAAATTTTACATCTTTGCATCAGTGATGCAAGCATGGATTGCTTTAATCCAGCGGTCCCCAACCTTTTTTGTGCCACGGACCGGTATCTTGTCAGACAATATTTAACATATCGTGGATAAATACAACAAAATAAAATTAAACGACTAAGACAAAAACTGGTATTTTATAAATATAATAATAAATGCGAATTCACTGCGTAATTTTGTAACTTTTTTAGCAGCGTCCTCCTGAAATGCGCCGACAACATCGAGTTACATCCTCCTCGCTGCCCCTCAATGCTCTCTGGTTGCTATGGTAACGCGTAAATATTTCATTCAAAATGAGACACAACTACAAAGACCCAGGGAAACAGAGTTAACGATAAAAGCCCTGAAAACCATAAATTTCAGACCCAAGACTCAATTCTCGCGGACCGGTATCGGTCCATGGCCCAGGGGTTGGGCACCGCCGCTTTAATCGACCAAACCCTTCACTGCGATTTTAACAGTAACTGCATTTAGTTTGAAGTTACTGCACATGGTCAGCGGTTATTGAAGTGCTGTTCTGAGTTTTCAATTTTAGCATTTTTTTACTGCCAACCTAAAAAAAATGGATGTGACCATTTAAGAAAACACAACAGAGTGCTATCAGCTAAATGCTAGCAAACTTGGTGCAACAGGACAGTACCGGGTCTGTCACATACACGGAGATATTTAGTAGCTAATTAGTACTAGCTGAAATACCGATAAAGCACCAATGTTTCACCCGCTAGCATCGGAGCACAGAATTCCTGGAAGATAATTAACAGCACTTCAAGCATTGCTCTCTGTTTGATAACCGCTAACACCAAACGATGATCCAGTAGCTCAGACCAGTGACTTAAATTAAGTGAGGTAAAACCTCACCTGTGGTAGCATCTGCATGTCAAGGAAAGTGACCAGCACTGTAAATTTAAACTTGAAAAACAGTCCAAACGGATGAGTTATAAAAAAAAAAATCGTCTTGCATGCACTTGTTAAAAAAACATGGCGCTTTTGAGACCAAAACTACCGAGTATGCTTTGTAATGGTGTAAAGTTAGACATTTTAACATAGGAGTCATGGGAGCTGTTGCGTTTCCTCATTGGTTACTTGACTGTATTTACCTTGCATGCAATAATATCCTATTAAAAAATTAGGACATGGACATATGTTCCTGGGAGAGATTTATAAATCCCAGTGACATGTTTGAAGTCATTACGATGATTCTGAGCATCGATTCTTTATATAAATGGAAGTCGCTGCTCAAAGGCCATTTCTCTGTGGTGCAATTTTGCTGTACTGATGTATGCTTTTGTAAAGAAAGTAGCGCCTAGTGAAAGAACTACTTTTCAGAGCGAATGAAGGTCACCACAGTGCGATTTCACGTTTTATCTTGGGATTATCTAGCGTGCGTGTGAGCGCGCGTCTGCCTGTATGCACACGTGTGAACATTCTCCTCCTGTGCCGGCTTAGTGCTTCATGCCACAGCTGGACAGCACATGAGCACATCTGTCAGTGCCATGAAGTAGAACCTTTTCCAGCAAGGGCATGCAATCTTTTTCATTTCCCCTGAGTTTTTTGGACTCTTACGTAAAGCCTGTGAAAGTGTTGAATACAAAAAAAAAAAGAAACAAAACAGATCATCACTTTTTACGTGCTTATTAGTGAGACGCCGTTGACGGCGAGCTAACCTGAATGCATTTGTTCATTTTGCAGAAACTGGAGCTGGATCGCTTCATGCTCTATGCTCACGGACCGGATCTGTGCCGGGAGTCGGACTTGCGGCACGCCATGGCCAACTGCTTCGAGGCTCTGATGGGTGAGATTCCCATGAGAGCAGGAGAGATGCGGGGATGATGGTCGGGCAGGAGAACAAAACAGAGCAATGCATTTTGAGTCAACTAAATATGTAAATCTATTCCTAAAAGGGTAGATTTCCATATACTGAAAACAAATACTTCCTCTCCGCTTGTGTAAACACAACACACGCATTAGTAGGGGATTTAATAGTCGAGTTTTAGTGGACTTTGCATCAGCGCATACTGAAAACGCTTTAATGCATAAATGTGTTTAATTCAAATGCTTTGAATGAAACTGAACCTTTTCATAATGTATTTCCTTTTTAGTTTTTTGTGCGTGTTAGACGGTATAAATAGCTGCAGTGGATCTCCCATTAGGCTCTGGAAACATTACGCAGCTTTTATTGATCTCAGGAGATGCGGTTTGACCTCTGGCTGGACATGCTATCCCCAGAGAGCTGCTCTCCTTCGCCCGCACCAAACACATACACAAGCTCGCTATTCATCTCACCAGCAGCTCCTGTTATAGAGTTTGTGCAGTGATTAGGACCCTGCGCTGGAAACCGCACACGTTACACACACACATAAAAAAATGCCTCGGTGGGGACCCGTCTCCCTCGCTCTCTTCATCCTACCCCATGGGCAGCGCTAAGCTAAGCCCCACTCCTGGAGAGCTGCAGAGTCGGCAGCTTTCCCCATCTTATCACCATCTTGATTGAACCAGTTCAGCCATCTCTGCGCTCCCCTGATGATAGATACAGAAAGTGGGTGACTTTAAAGAGATCTTCTTCGCCTCCCTCCCTCTCACGGAAAACAGGAGTGCGGCGTGGGGAAAGTGCTGACTAGCGTCGCGGCCTCTTTGCTGGCCCCGCGGCCCCACACTCGTACCGGGTTCATTATCGTCAGAGACAAAGTCCTAATCTATTCTGTCCCGTGGCTGTCGCCGCCTCATCGCCGCGCACATCTGAGCAAGGCAGCAGGGCCGCCACACTGGATGCCTCTCTTCTCTCTCAGCCTCTCCCCCGCCTCCTGTCCTCCAGTTTCATCTTTAGAAAAGTGATGAATAAACAGGGTTCGTGCTATAAAGGAACCGGTGAGAAAACTTGCTGTCAGAGAGCACCCTGTGGTGATGGGTTTTTGGGTTGCTAACTCAAAAATATCGCCCACCGCGCTCTCCTCTTCCCGCTCACCGCAGACACACTCGCTGAGGGGCGCAACATGCACACGTACGCAAAAAAACCACAAAAAACGAGGCATTCAAAGTCGCTTGCATCGAGAATGCCGTCTGATGTTGCTCCTCTTCTTTCACCGAGACTTTTGTCATCTTCATTTCATTTTTCTTTTCTTTTTTTTTTTTTAAACTCAACCGCACC
>VUQR01023703.1:11689-29593 GCA_015108515.1 Hemichromis elongatus | reverse complement strand
TAAACTCAAACGCCTCCTTTAAGACCTTGTTGTCAAGCCGTCGATGTGTCTCCACCCTCCCCCCGTCTCCGACTTACTCTTTAAATCCTTTTGCGTTTCTCCATCTTTCTCCGTCCCCCCCCTCTGTGATCTAGAGTTTGGGTGTTATTAGGTGAAAGATGTGCCACGAAGATGATGAGTCATGCTGTCACTCTGTCATCTCCCCCTCCTCCTCCTCCTCCTCTTCCATCCTCACCCTGCAGCCCCACAGCACTCTCTCCCCCTCACTGAACAGAGCACTTCTTTCTCCTTACAAGACAAACTCGGATCGCTCGCACGTGCCGTAGGATGGTACGAGGGGCACGCGAACGCTGTCATTTCATCCTTGCGCACGCCGCTCCCTCTGACAGAGACGTCAAACCACCACTTTCGCAAAAGCAGCAGGCGCCACATCAACAGACGTGCACTTGCAGATGTGTCGCTGCCTCGTTGTCTGAAGTTGCCATAATTTTTTTTTTGATTTTTCTTTTTTCCCTTTCTCTTTTTAACATTTTTTTTTCTTTCCCCTTCGGCACGCTCATGCGTCGAATTCAAATGGGCCTCTTTCCACGCACGCTCCTTTTGAAAGCTCTGATGGAATATGACATGCTCATAATATTTCCAGGGCCCTGGCAGATAGCTTTAACGGCTTACTATGCATGTTTTCTGACCTTTGTTTTATTTGTTTCTCTGCCACGGTGACCATTGAACCTGGGCTGTGTTGGAAATGGCAGATAATCTCCTGCTTTGCATGGGCAAAGCTTTCTCTCCGCAGAGCTGAGAATGTGTCTATCTCCTAACCCTGAGGCAGGGCCATTCTCTTGCTCGAGACAGAGAGAGAAAGGGAAGGGAGAGAGCTGGAGAGAGGACGAATGGAGGGAGAGCAGTAGAGGAATGGAAAGCAAAGGCATCTGCAATGCAAATAGGTGCCCTGCAACCCTGAATAATTCAAAGTGTTGAATGGAAATCTTGCTTTTCTGATCCCCCGTCATTAACTTCTGCCGGAGTGGGCCATTCTCATTTGGGCTCTTTTGGCCTGCGCACCTCCCATTCTGTACAACCCCCCCCCAACCACCACCCCCAATCGCTCGCTCTCACCCTCTCCTTCAGTACTTTTGCTCTTGCCCACTTTACCTCTTCGTCTTTAGAAACCACTTTCTCCCACTGCTTATTCATAGAAACTCTGCACGCCTGTTGCCCTCCCGTTTCCCTCTCAGGTCCTCTTCGCTGATAAGCCTCGCCGCTTCCTTCCTACCAAACTGTTTGAAAAGAATTGAGAGAAGAAGAAAAGAGGCCCCACTCTGTTTTATGGCCCTAATTTCCTTGTACAGTTGATCTGTGGATTATACGCTGCCAGCAGCCATGGGGGATACAGATGGTGAACCTTTGTGAGGCCCCCTCTCTAAGCTCTTCCTATTAAAAGAACGCAGAGAAAGGATTATCTCTCACTTGCTGAATATCAGATTCATACACAATGCGCCCGGTGTATTCATTGAGTGAGAACTGCTCCTTTTGTTAATTGCCGCGATGGTAGCAGTGGTGGAGTTGGTTTCACGCGCGCCCTCTTTTGTCTCTCCGTCTCACCCCTCGCTCCGAGCCTCATTTTTGAAACTGATGTTATAATGCACTTCGACTGCCTTTGTCACCGCCGCGCTGAAAAATTCTATTTTTGTGTTTTGCTTTTGTTTATTTTTTTCGCCTTTAATGTGTTGCTTTCCCTGTCCGTCTGCTGCTTCATCCCCCATTGAGCTGAGAGGGAGCTTAATATATTATTTGATGGATTAGAGCCTGAGCGTTTTTGAATAATTCATTCTAGGTTATTAATGTGTCTGTCAGCCGCTGGTGTTTCATATGCCCCTGACTCTGGGTTTTTATTGGTCACTGAAAGCCCACAGACATTGGAATTCCATTCCTAAACATAACGCTGTACAGTCAGGACGGCTGTCTGAATTAGACTTGTGACAACGTGGAGATTCATTAGAAGCTGGCCTTCTCTGGCCATGACTGAGGTCCTCTGCACGGCACTGGGTTCAAAGTTGGTACGTGAAATAAAGGGCAGGAAAAATGTTTCTTTTTAATAAAAAAAAGAAAAGAAAATCATTATAAAAAATATGTTTTTTTTTTATTTAAAGTATCATAGTTGATAGATCCTGTTATGCAAAGAGACAAAGATAGTTATAAAATGCCTGTTTTGAACCTCCAGCAGACTTGGCCTAAGTTCATCGTGGCCCTGCATGTCATGGGACTGTCCTGTTTGGCTTTGCTCTGCATGGAGGTCGGGGATGGTGCCTCTGGACTGGCAAAATGGGTCTTGATCCCCCCATTTTCAGACGCAAGACTGGAAGGTGTGCTTCAATTTCAGAGGGATTACACTCTGTGCCAGGATGCTGGTGAGGGGAATGCCTCAAATTCAGGAGGCTCAGTCATCTTCATCCTGGTTGGTGAAGACTAGAGTGTTTTTTATTCTCTTATATATACTTTGGGGTGCGTAGGAGTTTGCCCTTTCAGTCTTTAGTAGTCTCTCATTGTTATGGGGCCTTGTTCCTGATGGGAATAGGATTTTGGCCTTTGCCGCCAATTCTGTTTTTACTTACTTTTTTAATTTGACAGTTTTTAGTGTATATTTAATACTGATTTAATGACTCTTAGTGACAACACTTTATATTTTGTATATCCTATACTGCACTTTGGCCACCTCAGGTTGTTTAAAATGTGCTGCAGGAATAGACTTTGAGTTGACTTGACTTTTATGGACAGTATTTCTTGGCAGAGCCAAGAGGTGAAAGGTTTCCTGTTTGGTGGTCTTAGGATCATGCCTGTGCTTTTCACTGATGATGTAGTCGTTATTGCTGCATTGAGAGGCGACCTCCAGCTCGCACTGAGGCAATTTACAGCTGAGTGCAAAGCTACTGGGATGAGAATTCACACTGGGTGAGGTCATGGTTCTCACCCAGAAAAGATTTGATTGCCTTCTCCGAGCTGGGGAGGAGTTACTGGTCCAAGCGGAGGAGTTCAAGTATCCCGTATCAAGGTTCATGAGTGGGGAAAGAGTGGAGCGGGAGAACGCCAGGGGGATTGGTGCTGGAGACGCCGTAGCGGTCTGTAGTGTTAAAAAAAACAGAGCTGAGCGTGAAGGTGAAACTGTTGATTTACTGGTCGATCTACTTTCCTACCCTCACCTATGGCCATAAGTTGTGGCTAGTAACCGAAAGAATGAGATCACAGATTCAAGCAGCGGAAATGAGCTTCCTCCCAAAGGTGTCTGTAGCTTTTCCTCAGATAGGATAAAGAGGCTGGTCATTCATGAGAGCCTCTGAGTAGAAATGCCACTCCTTTGGAAAAGAGTGAGTTTAGGTGGCTTGGATGCTTCCTGGACTCCTTGAAGGTGACGTGTTTCAAGCCTATTGAACCAGGAAAAGACTCTGGGGCATACCCGGGACATGCTGGAGAGATCATGCATGTTGGTTGGCTTGTAAACGCCTTGTTCTCCTGGTAGAGCTCGCTGTGGGAGTCTCATAGAAGAAGAATAGATTTGAATGTTTTTGTCTTTATATACTATTCACCTTTTCACAAGGTTTTATTCCATCTTTTGCTATCACTTTTATTTTGAAAGCACATTGCTTAAAATTTAAATTCTAACATTTTACTATGAAATAACATTTCAGTATTTTAAGATTTTTTTTGTTCAGAATTTTCTTTTTCACTTTTGTGGGTAAGTATCGTGCAGATTGCATCATAAAATGCAATACAGGGAGTTCCAGTTTTGGGTCGGGTTCATGTTTGGGCGCTACCAACATTAATTAAAACCCAGCTAACAAATCAAGACATAGGCTATAAAGAGCAATGAATAAATTATGTAGTCATTTATCAACACAGCAAATAGGTGATCCAGCTTGGGGAAAAACAGTTTTAGTGCACTGAACTTTGAGGTCTTAAATAGTGAGTCATTTCTCAGGTTGGTTATCTGAAATTTAAGGCTTAAACTCAATACAGTTAACAAGGGATTTGGAGGAAAATAACACTGTCATATTCTATTCAGATTCATGTAAAATGCTGTTGAACTTCGGTCTTGCGTCTCTGTTATTATTATTGTGAAACTAAGTGAATCATAATGTCCTTTGGGCACGCTCGCCGTGATTTTCGTGGGTATTGTGAGGTGGTTTATAGTTGTAGACCTCATGCATTTCGTACCGTCTTCCCAGGCAGAATTGACAACTGAGTGTTGAATGTACTGGAGCCTGCAGACTGCAGAGTGATTTGGCCAGGGCATGATGTTACTGCAAGATGAGCTGTGGAGAGATGCTAGCGTTTAATTGCCAGCCGAGCTGTTCGGGTGTTTTTGTGGGCTGTGTGTATTCAGGGCGTCAGCTGCAAGTTTGCAGGCTGACGGGGTGGCCTGAGAAGCACATATCTCCGTTTAATGATTGCGCCAAGTTGCGCGTTTTGATTGGATTGCTTTGGGGCACACTTTTTGCACGGACAGCCTCCTTGTCAAGTGTGTTCTCGCTAGACTTAACTGCATATCTTGGTTTCTTCATCCACAGGGCCCTTTGATTGACACCAAAGGTGTTGCTTTGAGATTTTTAATACCTTTTTAAATCCCTTGAGGCTCTCCTGGTTTCTAACCGCTTACCCCTACATTCTCCTTCCACTTGGAAGTAGTTTTGAAAATCTAATAAGAAGCGAAAAACTTTGAATTTCAACAACTTTAAAGCCTCCATTTGGGGAACTTTCCAAATCTGCAGTGTCATCAGAACATGAAGAAAGCTGCCTCCCGGCCACACCCACTCTCCCCGTAGCCTCGGTGCTCGCACACATGAATGCGTTATGAGCGGTAGTTAAAAGACGTTGAGAAGTTGGACTTGAGAGGGAGTTCTTGCACTCTCCCAGCTGGTCTCCAGAGGTAACATCTGCTTTGTAGCAGCACCTAGAACTGAGGTCCGCATTATGGTAAAACCACAAATCTCAGTGCTGCTGCTTAGTGGAAAACATCCTGTCGACGAACCACTCCTGTCTCTAGAGCCCCTCGCGGTCGGCCTCAGTGAGACGCCCGCCTTCGTCGTGCCAAGATTACAGAGGGCTTTCCCAGTGATACACATCTGCAAGGGGTTTAATGTCTTGCTGTGCTGACTTGAAACAGGCTATAGATTTACAGATACTGATTTATAGGCATGTTCTGTTTCACATTTAGGAAGGGCCAAAGCATGGCAAGAAACGACTTTTTGTCTAATAGCCACCGTGGCCGCCGTCTTACAGAATTCACAAGCTCCTTTCATTAGTTAAGCACTCAACTAGATTTTTGTATTAGTAAAGGGTGTCTAAATGATTGAGTGTTTTACTTGCCAAAGTGGCTGCTGGGTGAGACAAAGTTGGCAGGCTTAATCAAATTTTACGAACATTTGGGCAATGGCTGGTAGTAATTTCCCATTCTGTTTAGAAGTAAAGGGCATGAAAAGCACATAGAGTGGGAGTGCATTTGCGATTGTTTGTGTGCTAGGTGGTTTGTTTGTATTTCTTTATGGTTTGGTTATGTAGGCAGCATCTTCACCGTTTGTGTGTGTATGTGTGTAAATGGCCTGTTAGCCATCTGAAAGCAGTTTCCCTCCCCAGATGATGAATCCCTCATATGTTTTTGATGTCGTCCATGAAAGCAGTTTGCGCATTTAGTCTTGCGACCGCACCGCGCCCCATTTCCACTGGCTCATTTATGCACATAATAAAAACCGCTGCACGATTGTATACCCAATTTGCCAGGTGGTTATTGCTTTCTAAATTGAATGAGCCACCCTAAGTGTGATGGTTTGAAGTTGTATGCAGCTTAAAGGCACCATGATAGTTCCACTGATTTTAGTAGAAACAGTAGAGGAGCAAAACAACAAAGGGGAGTTGACTTGTGAAAAGAAGCTGACTGCTGCAACAGAATGAGCCGAAGAAGCGGCATATCATTCCCATAGAGGGAGAAATTTGGAATACTTGTCTTGTTCTTTGCTTGCTGTGATAGCAGATCTCCTCATTTTGGGACCAATCTTCAACCAAATTTCTTCCTTTGTCCTGTTCCTTTTGTGTGTTGGCGTATGCACATGTTGTGCAGAATTTTATTTTATTTTTTTATCCCCGCCTCTCGCAATTCAGGTTTGATTCAGCGGGCATCTGCACCAACACTCATGTCCAAGATTGTAGGCGAGTGACAAAGAAGATATTATACTTTTGTCCGCATTGTCCGTGGGGGGGGGGTTCAAGGATGAAGTACATATGTATGTGTGTGTCGGGTCTATTCACAGCTCAAGAAGTACGCAGCACTGCTGTAAAAAAAAGAGTGCTCACTCCAAAATCAAATGAACATATTTCTCTTGTGGCATGTAGTGCTGTTTATTCATCAGGATTGTTTTGGTGTGAGTTGCCCAGTTTTGAAGATATTGTCCGTCTGCCTTATATTGCATAGAATTGAACTAAATGTCACCCACCTTGGGGGTGCTTAAAAGACCAAAAATGCATTTGAAAAACTCAGCAGGAACGTCTCCTTTCAGGAATAATGACTCAGTCATTCTGAGAAAAGAAATAAAAGACACAAAAACTTTATTGCGCAATTTTATGTTACTTTCTGAAGTTTACTGAAGTAAGAGGCAAATAGACTGATATTTTTATAAAACACTTTTCTGCTCTTACTGAGCACTCAAAGCACTTCTGCATTTCTACATGAATGATGGATCATGTATGAACGGATGGAAAGGAATTTGGGATTCATTGTCTTGCCCAAAGACACTCTGTTGGGGATCAATCTGCCAACCTTACTATAGATGACAGCTGCCAACCAGTGGAAGCTTTTAGCCGTTAATTTAGGTCATTAATTTTTCTATTGTTTCACAACTGTGGGCCTTCAGTCACAAACCGATGCGTACTTTCTTTTGCACTGTGATTACATGAAATTGCTCCAACGAGGTTTGTGAGTGTTGACGAAGTCATTACTTCTAAAATGAGACATTCTTGCTCATTAAAGGTCTTCGGATAACAAAAGACAAGTGCTATGCTGCTCCACTATATTGAAGAGAAGCTAAATAATTTAAAAGCCAGTGTGTCTAAAAAGTGGTAACTCACAAAACAATCTAAACACAGACCAGAAGGAAAAAAGGTAATTTTATTTTGGGGTGACCTGTCTCTTTTAAAAAAAAAGAAAAAAGAAAACTGCATTCTTCTCAGTAGCCAGCAGGGGGTATAACCTCTGGTTGGTGCAAGTTCATGGGGTAATGGTCTCAGTAATCCCCTGACAATCACTGGTTGTTGGGGAAAACGTGCATGCTCTAATTGGTTGGCGATTCGTTGCGGAGGTCTGTAGTTTGCAAAAAAGTTTGCACTTTCCAACCGGTCACTGAATGGCAGTGCAATGCAATCTCAAAATAGTGACCCTTAAGCAGTAAGGTGTTGCTGCTGCAACCAGCATGTTTCAAAAGGTTTAGTTTCTTTTGAAGGCAGACAATCTCTGTTTCTGGTTTGTGCCACATTTTTCAGTTTCACTCCAGCTTGACGAGCAGTTGCCAAATGTTTGCAGTCAAGTCAACATCTTTCAGTGGAATCTGCAAGCAACTGCAACAATTGAAATCTGGACCTCTTCACTGCCAGTTTTACCTACAAACGTCCAGCAATCGCTCGCCAACCAGTTGGGGAATGACTGGGAAGTGATTGCTGTACCCTACTCAGCAGTAGTTGTCAGAGGGTCACTGACCATGTTTTCAATTACTAGTTGGAAGACCTATTTAATATAATATGATTTTTATTTGGTCAGTTATGGTCACATGTAGAGTGAAATAGACAGTTGATCAGGGTTTAGTTTAAGCTGTGTCCTCGTGTTTGACAGTTTGGTAGATTTCTTGCTTGTCATTTCCTGTTTCACAAAAACAAGAGCTGGAATTCTCATCTTGGGTCCACAAACAAATTAGTCACCTTGGCTAAGACCATTTTATAAATGCTGTCCGTGTTCATGCCTAAGCATGTGAGACAGGCACAGCATGACAAGAATTCAAGGTTTCTATGACCTTAGCTGGTTACATCTCAGAGTGGTGACGCAACCATTTCTGCCTCCCGCCTCCTCGTCCTGCTCATCCTGCTCTCTGACAAGGGGGAGGTGGAT
The DNA here is from genome assembly GCA_015108515.1 of Hemichromis elongatus. Lineage (NCBI taxonomy): Eukaryota > Metazoa > Chordata > Actinopteri > Cichliformes > Cichlidae > Hemichromis > Hemichromis elongatus. The sequence continues at coordinate 21,450 of VUQR01023703.1, read as the reverse complement.
CTGCACTGGAACCCTGAGGTCATTTCACCATCAAAAAGCAATAAAAATGCACTCCTACTTTTAATAAAGCAATTATAACTCATTGCTGAGTTCAATTAATTTTAAGTTTTCCATTAGCAGAGAACTCTGATATTGCCTCAGATTTGGTAGAAATTTTTTACACTGCACTAGTGGAATGACATGCTTTTTCTCACTAATGTTTAATCTGTGGTGGGCAGTTGCCTTAACATTTCACATGTCGTATAAAGTATGATTCACAATTTGCAGCACAGCTACATTGATTGCACACACCTCTAAATAAAGCAAGTTTCTTATTTCTTGTTTTTCATTTCAGGGGCTGTGTATTTGGAAGGAGGCTTGGAAGAGGCCCGGCAGCTCTTTGGGAGACTGCTTTTCAACTCTGAGGTAACTGACTCTGATTTGGTGTCTGCCCTTTGCCACACTGTGGTTTTCTGCACAGGAAGCGTATTTGCAAGGGTATGCGCATCTCTCTTTGAGTCACAGAGCCGAGCGGCAGACGAGATTTTCTTATTTCGATCTGTGTAAGACGTCTCTTTTATTCTCTCAAACCCACACACAGCATGTTTTGGCAACATACCACACACTGCATATTTTTGAGGCCTTGCCAGCACCAGAACCTGAGATCTCACAAAATCTTGCTTTATCCTGCTGTACTTTTGACTAGCTGCTTTTTGTGTGTACGCTGATATGCACGAAGATAAAACAATTTAACTGAGAAAAACTTAGATGTGGATTAATCCATAGCGGGAAAAAACAGCTCATGTAGTTTGAAAAATTAACTTGGGGATGTTGAATATTGCAGATCTCCACTCCTGAGCAGGACACCTGCTATTGTTTGTAAGAGTGGATGTGTGGATGAGATCAGCAGGCATGCATAATTAATGAATGAATCAGTATTTTGCATTTATCTTGGCTAGAAATGTTCTGAATCAATCAAATAACTTGCAGCTAGTCTTGTAAGTAGCAGCAGGCTTGCTTCTAATTGGCTATTGAGGTTGTTTGCTGAGAATCAGTCGGTGACTCCCACACACTGTATGACACAAAGAACTCTATCAAACAAGTCCTGTAATCTTTGAGAAACCAGATCAGAGACTTCAGGGCTGAATCTTTTAAAACCTCACACCACAAACGTTACCAGAGAAGATGATCATCAAGTGAATACATATCATAATTTTCTTAAGGGTTCAAGATCAATTATTCAGTGTTCTGTGCCAAACTCTACCTTTTTAATAAGTTTTTTTTTCCACTTTAATTGATTGAACACCTGGCCTTGATTTTTTTTTTTTTCTTCTTTCCCCCCCCTCAGTTTGCCGAATTTTACAGTGAGTTTTTTCCACTGTAAGGCTGCCTATTGAGTATTTGTGTCTGCCTGCAAAGCTGAAAATGTCCTTGGTTCTGTTTTGCTGTCATCCTGCGGCCATGAAAATCAACAGGAGTTATCAAGCTTTTCATCCGTCTTCATGTAGAGGTTTTTATTTGTAGGAACAAGACATTCCCCTTTAAAAACTTATTTTTGAGGCTGTGGATGTGGATAAAAAAAACACTATAATGCAAGTATTCTTACATCCTTCTTATGAATAGCAGTCGAATGTTTGTTGGAACAGACTGAGGATAGGGTGCGTTAGATATAAAGGCTGATTTAAAAACACAAACGTGTGTACAAAAGCCCCAGTTGCATACGCCTAGAGACCAGTCAGCAACCCCCCTGGCAAACATCTGTCGATTAGGAAAATGTGTATTCCCCAATCAGATGGCAAATGGAAGTTTTTTGGCAGTCGCTGGGTCAAATCAGTCAGTGAAGGTATATCATGATTTACTGAAGACCTCCTGTGAATACCTTAACACGTCGCTGCCGTCACCTGTAGTTTGCATGGAAGATGGAGACATGTTGGCAAACACTTGCCAACTGCTTTCGGGATGTTATGTGAAACTGAAAAGTGCAGCACAATCCTGAAAATGAGACTGTCGTCCTTCAAAGGAAAAGTTGCACGTTTTGAAACATGGTAATCACAGTGTTAAGTCGCTGCTTTTATTTTGAAGGTGAGCATCGTCCATTTCTAGTTTGCATCGTTCTTTTGCAAGTTTCATTGCTTCTTGGCAGTAACTAATGTAGTGTTGGTATTTGGTGTCTCCCATGCTAACTGCAAGTAAATGTGACAATCTGCTAGCGACCCAAGTAATCACACTAGGTTTACTGTAGACGTATAAATCGGGCTACAGAGGAAAACCGCTGGTTCATATGCACTGATGGCCATAGGACACTATGTTTGGTATTTGTTGTATCACACAGGGAGAGGAAAATTGACTGTGCTTGTGAATGAATTATCGGTGTGATCATCCTTCTATTTATGTAACAAAGGCAAACAAAGTGGACCGTGATTATGACATGAGGTGCAGAAGTTATAGCTTAAATTGTGCGCTATCTATATTCTCTATTTGATCTTGCTAATAAAGATAAGAACTACAAAGGACTGTATCAGAGGATCTAAGATTAATGGAGGAATAAGGGACATTCAAGCTCAGAGAGGCTGAAAGGACTACACGGAAGCTAAACCATTCAACACTTCACTAATGAGCAAGATCTTAAAATCCATTCTAAACTCTAACAGGAGGCTATAAGGGTGGCCAAATTGGGACGTGTGATCTATATTCTTTTTTTCTTTTTAAAAGTTTCCCTTCAGACGTTTGATTCTACTGGAGATGAGCAAAAAGGGAGTTAACGTGGTCAGTTTAAGAATAATAAAGTTATAAGTCACTTTCTTCTCATCTAAAATTCACAAAGATGATTTTTCTCTATGCCGTGTGCATAACCTTGAAAGGAAATAAAAAAAAGTGCCCTTTTCAGATAAACTTTAAAGTTGAACATTTAATGACATCTGGACACCGCTGCACAGTAGACCAACGAAACTAAACATAAACACTATGACCCTAAATGATGATCAGGTACAATGTCATTTCCGTGTTACCAGCTGCTTAAGCAATGAGTTCTTGGATCATATACATCTTTGTACTCATCTTTCTTTTTGATCATTACTACACATCTGTGAAGTTTTGTGGCTGCGTTTTAGTCTGGTTGTTGACAAGATCAGCAAGCTTGGATTATTTTTGCCTCAAATTGGATAACAAACGAGCTTAAATGAAGACATAAATGAAGCATTAAGATGAAGGGTACTTTGGAGCCTCTAAATAAAACAAATGGGTTCTTAACCAGTAATGAGTGGTACATGGTAATGTCAGTAGAACAGAACAGAAGAACCACCAACATGCAGCTAGCTTACCTATCATGGGCTCTGTGGATAGCTTGTTGGTTCTGAAATTTCTCAGACAGAGGAATCGACTCTTCCACATTGGTGCCTGTAAAGCACTGAACAGCTTTCCGTTGGCCATGCATCATAATAGACTCCATTACTGTCTGTGTACCACTCCTTGTAAGTTGTACACAGACAGTACAAGGAAGAAAGCACCATACTGTGGCTGTTTTTAGCAACTGAACTTTGCAACTTCTAAAAAGTAGTTACCAAGATGAATTCTTATATCATTGCACTCAGACCGCTAAACTCTCTCAGGTGTTATTGTTTTGAGTATCTTGAGTATGCAAGGGTCTCCTAAATTTTGTCATCAGAGGCTGAATGCACCACCTTCAGGTCTAAACATGTGCTTCACCTCAGGACATGAGCTGTGATTGGTGATTGAAAGAGTAAGTTGCAGATACAACCATGTGTGGTGGCTGAGCTCAGCCCCAGAGATTAGGGCCAGGAGATCGGACATCTGGAGTAAGGTTGCTGCTCCTTTGCATGGAATGTAACCAGCTGAGGTGGTCATCTTCAAGGAGACTGTAGGGTAGGCATAGGGCACGCTGATGAGATATATATATCTGGTACCACGTCAGTATCCACCAGGAGATCTGAGAATCCCTGCTTAGATACATGTAAATGGGCATCTACCTGCCGACTTTATACAGCTGCTTCAGACTCATCTGCAAGACATTTTATTGCAGTAGACTATTTATATATCCTTCAACCATATTTGAAAAATGTAAAATCTGAAAGGACTACTTTTATTTACCAGTGTCTGCAGGTATCCATATGTAGGTCAACAAGTGAGTATAATCCTGGTCTTTGAAAGAGCAAAAATTAGCTTTAAAAATACAACTTGTTGCCAACAGAAGATAGCACACGCATGCAGACTCATCGCGTGAAAGACAGCCCTACAATTCGTGCTATACTGGCAGGTAAAAGTACCATGCTTGATATGCAAACATATCCCCCATTGGGTTTAGTGTTAGATGTGATCATGGTTTGTGAAATGCTTTACGTGATATTGTAGCGATTAATATAAATATATATGCAATTAAGTGCAATCAATAAGTTCATCTCTACAGTAAGATTAAACACATTTTTCTGTCATGCCGGTTGAAATGGCTACAACCTCTAATCTGCCAACTCACGGTTAGAGAAAAAACATAAAATCAACATGATGGACAAAAATACATGGTGCAGGCACAAAACATACTTCCTGTGGAAATACTATACTAAAAGTTTATGGCCTAGCAAAAAAACTTTGCATCCGTGAACACCAAAACATAAACACATTGATTAGGTTGGACACAATTAAAATTCCCAGTAGAAGTCGAGTGAAGTTTGGCTTTGGTTTAAAAGTTTTCAGACATGCAGACTGAGGATTGAAATAGTATGGCGTGACAACCCCCACCCCCATCCCCACCCCCTGCTGAATGAATCCTCCTGATGGCAGCTCTGTTATACAAAGCCGAGAGGAGACAGATGGACACAGACCAGAAAGCCAAACACCAGCCGGGTGGTATGATGGGTATGCGGGCGGGGAATTGCAGGGGCAGACCAGCGAGATGGACAGGCAGGAGAGTCTGCAGAAACACTCGAAGCCTTCTGTATTTCTAGCTTAGCACGTCAAAGTGGGCCTTCACACGTTATATTACTAAACTAAGGGATGCAGTGCAAAACGGAAGGACTCTACATTTTTTTTCAATTGCACCCTTTTGGCTGGTGTTGTATTCCACTCACACATGGGTGATCAGTCACATGCACTCCTTGTGTAACAAAAGGATGCTGCCTGGTGACTCTCTTTCGCTCCCTCTTATTTTCTCTCTTTCCTTTCCATTCTTTCCCCCCTGCTCACACCCCAGGATGTCATTACCCCCACAGATGTTTCCCCGCGCTCTTATGACAAGTCAAAACAAAAGCTCCACAACTCCGGAGGTAAAATTCAGAGCCGACTACCTAAAACAAAGCATGCATGTAATTTCCACCTCAAGACCGAGTCAGACAAACGGTATCCTCAGTTTTTTTTTCTCCCCTCTCTGTTATTCCCTAATTGGTATGGCATTCATGGCTGGAGCGCAACAGTTATTTCCGTCTCCTTGTTTTTCTCTCAACACGTCACCTTTGCTGGCTCTGGTTCCCAAACAACGGGGCTCTTGCAGAGGATGGAATCTAGCTTCATTGCACACAGAAGCCCGGAGGAAACAATAGATGCTAATTTGCTAATGACATTACTGTGGAGGTTATTAAAGCATCAGCAGAGAGGCAGGAAGCATCTTCTTCAGGGGGAGCTGCTCGATTGCTCCCAACCTGGACTCAACAGCAGTGCAATATTGCTGGGAAAAGATGTTGATGCCACTCTGCTGTCCTGAGGGAAGTACCTCTTTTGAGGAGCAATCACCATAATGATCTCACTAGTTGCCCATCGGCTAATCTGTTGGATTTTATTAACACCACCACACAAGCATGCACACATACACTCAAAGGCCAAATTTAAGAAAAGGTTGCTGTGACAACAAAGACAGCCACTGTGGCGCAGAGATAATAACTTTTGGTGATATGGCATTGCCACCACCTTCTTCCTTTTCTCATTTCTGGGTGCAGTGCCAAAAAGGGTTTTAGAGCAGCTTGACTTCAACACACTCATGCAGTGAATGGAAGTGAATTTTGAATTTTTTTTAACTCTTTCCCAGACTTTGATGTTAATAGAGGAAAAATAAAACGGAATCGGGTTTATTACTGCGTCCACCCCACCCCCCCAAATGTTTCTTATTCTGACATGATCTCTAAACCCCTGAGATGGACTCAGAATCCCCATCATCAGTACCACCAGCCCTGTTCAAGGTGTTCATTTGAACCCCTTTTAGACTGGATCTGGACTTCTACATTTACTGTTTAGCAATTACATTCAGACCATCAGTCATCAATTATGTCTAACAAACAGGTGTCAACCTGATGGAAAGGTGTTAGTGACTTAAGTGACCACTTGTTGCAACCAAGCTGAACACATCGAGCCTTGAAGCAGATGAGCCACAGCAACAAAGGGCCACATCTGTCAGCTAAAAGCAGGAAACTGAGGCTGCAGTTCACACTGGGTGAATCAGAGCAATTGAAGATTGGGAAAACTTTGGCTGGTCGGATGAGTCTTGATTTCTGCTGTAACATTCAGCTGGTAAGGGGGGAACTGAGCCCGTTCTCACTCCCGAGGCGTAATATGGTGACGATTTGTCAAGTCCCACGGCGTTCCTGAGGAACGCACAAGGTGACTTTCCGAGTTCTTATGCTACGCGCCGGGTTATGGATGAAATCCAGTAGACTGACGCTCCCACGGTAATACACGTCCCAGCCATGTATTCCAACCCTAAAATTAACTTTATCCCTAACATTAGCCAGCACTTTAATGACGTTAATGTTTTCCAAAGCGATTTAAGTAAAACGAACGAACATGTGCAGATTGAATCCAAACGGTTTGTCATTTAGTGTAAAATGTTACGTTTTGGGAGTGAGAACGTGTTGGGGGATTTGGTATAAATAACATGCAAGCGTGGATCCATCCTGCTTCGGTTCAGGCTGCTGGTATGTGGGTTATTGTCTTGGCACATTTTAGATCCCTTAGTACCATCTGAATGTAATTTAAACATGTCACAAAGCTCTGATCATCCCAAGCTGGTTTCTTGAACAATAAGTTACTCAAATGGAACGGGAGATTGTTATTATGGATTTACAGCCTATACATTTTGTGATGCTAGCATGCTCATGGAGTTAGATCTTTGAGGAATGTTTCTAGGACTTTGCTGAATCTGTGCCATCATGAACTAAGGCAGTTCTGAATCCCAAAGAGGTCCAGCCTTGTACTAACTAATGAAGTGGCCAGAGACTTTTTGCCATTTTCTAGAAGTTTCCATAATAAATCTAAAGCTGCCTATACTTTTAATTAACAACTCGATCTGTTAGTTTGACATTTTCAGGTTGACTTTTATTTGGAAATGTAACTAGCATTTTCAACAAAAACCAATTTCAAGGAACAAAAATCAGCAAAATGATCTCACTAGTGGGCCATCAGCTAATCTGTTGGGTTTTAGTAACACCACCACAGAAGCCACCACACACTCAAAGGCCAAATTTGAGGAAAGGTTGCTGTGACAACAAAGACAGCCGCTGTGGCGCAGATATTAATAACTTGTGGTGACATGGCATGGCCACAGTCTTCTTACTTTACTCATTTCTGGTTGCCGTGCCAAAAAGGGTTTTAGGGCAGCTCGACTTCAACACACTCAAGCGGTGATGGAAAACAGTTTGAGTTTTTCAAGCCTTTCCCCCGCTTTGTTGGCACGTTTTCCAAAACGAGTGTTTTTGCAAAAAGTAAAATCAGGTTTATTAGTGGATTTTTAAATGTGACTCATTCTTCTGTGGGTGTTTTTGGATCTCTTTGTGCACCAGTAGAGTGTGCTAGGTTTATATGATCATACCGGTGACATGCGGGCTGACGAAATCCCTCCATGGTAAGGCCACCCAGTGTCTTACAGCAACAGTTCTTTTGTACCTATAATTTAAATTCAAGCTATTTTGTTGTTTGTTTCTTTGTAAAACGAGGAACAAAAAGGTTATATGAACCACAAGTGTACGCTTCATTTATCTTTTCACTCCGGCACTCTTTACCTGTTTGACATCCTAGATTCCCTCTCCATTCGCTGTGCAGTTTGAACCGTTTGTCCAGCTAAGCATAATATTGCCAGTGTTTGAATGAGAATGTGCATGCTCTCTCCACTGTGTCCTTGCTTTGCTAATAGCCTGGAGAATGAATGCATTCGCTCATTCACAGGCCGTTTTCTATTCATATACGCTGTTCTGCCTACACTCAGAGGAACTGTAAAAGGTGTGCTCTTAGCCTCAAATATAAATTGTGGAACACTTCAACAAAAGAGTCGACATTAGTTTTCACATATTTAGAAGATCACCTTGACCACTCACTGACAGAAGCCTTTGTTTTGGACTTTGAGCTGCTTTTATATCAGTATTGATCAGCAGTGCTATCTCTTATTGATCTCTCTGCTGCACTACAACTTTTGATGGATTGATTGGCAGCCTGTAGCTAGAGACCAATTTGTCAGCGAGCATTGGACCTTGTCAGAGAAGAGCACCATTATGTCCCAATCATGGACAGCCACCAATCCCAGGGGTTGTGTGTGTATGAGTAAAGGGGGATGTGACGCTGAGTCTTCACGGTTGGCTTGTGAGGCTGGAGTATGTGCAAGAATGAGGTTGTGCCTCGACTCCCCTGTGGGTTAAAGCATTGGTTCCCAATTTCATTTGACATACCCCCAAAGCCCTGAGAGATGGTTTCAAAAGCTCCTTCATCAGACCGCCACTCATGGCGTTCAGTTGAACTCATTTTAGACAGGACCTCAACTACTCTCAGCTTGCCGTTTACTCTATTGCAATTACATTCGGCATACCATTTATCAGTTATGCTACAGTCACATTGGGGAAAACAGTGGTTGGAGACCGTGGCACAGCTAAATTACTTCAACTATGTGCAGTGAAGTTTCATAGCTCTGGAAATCGTTGCTTCGAAGACAGGGACCGGGTCTGCAAGTGCTGATCAGTTGCTCTCTTCAAATTGATTTTAGGGTCAAGTTGGTAGATATGCTGTCCGTTTGCGATTTTAAGTTTTTTGCTGTCTGTTGCTGTCTACAGAATAAAAACTCACATCAAAGAGAAATACACAGTACGTACAGAATTACTTACATTTAGAGTCTGACCAGAAATGCAGAAATTCCACAATTTGTGCAGGATGGCAGTTTTAAATCACAATGATTTGCTTTTATTTGGGATTATAACCACAATACAACCGGTCGGCAACCATCTGAGTCAAGTTCCCTTTTGCCAAGAGACCTGCCACAGATGAATTGTGCTCATCAGCACAGCTTGACTCAGATTTATAGCAACAGATTGGCAATCTGTATGCATTTATAAATTAGACGGCCATTATCTGCAAACTTTTACCAGTATTTCTGAGCGATTGCTGTCACAGTCAGACTACAATTGTTTGGAGACGAGTAGCCTCACACCAGGAGACTTCTTGGGTTAAATAACCTGCTAGCAGCTGAAACATCATCGCTGTGTGATAGAGCTAGCCTGTTTCCTTAGTTGAACCCAGGTGGTGATGCAGAAGTGGGTTGAGGATAACTGGGTTAAAGCTTTTTTCCAAATCGCCCTTTATTTTGCATCTATTTTCAAATGTCATTATGGGTATGTCAGTGACATTCGAATAAACATGTTTGCGTGTGTTTTTCCCCCTCCTGTTTGTAGCAGCAGTTATATCCTCCAAATGGTTGTGATTCAGCTGCTGTACATGATGATTTGTGCCCCTAGTAATTATACCTTCCATACACTGGGAGTGTGTGTGTGTGTGTGTGTGTGTGTGTGTGTGGGGGGGGGGGT
>VUQR01023702.1:24973-46982 GCA_015108515.1 Hemichromis elongatus | reverse complement strand
CGTTATGTCGCTATGTCTCTTAGCTTTTTTGTCATATGGTAAGACGCTGGAGAAAGCCGACCCAACTGGCTGTTGCTGCTTCGCAGGGTTGTTTTCCATGACGAATTAGTGCTTTCAGTCAGAGATTGAGCATGCTCCAGTGGGTGGCACTGCTTCAACTGATCAAAAAGGTTTGTTGTATTTCCAGACTTTGTGGGAACATGCTTTCGGCACAATTTACGTTGTGCCCTGCTCTGATTTTTGCCAGACTTCAAATAGCCGAAGTACGTCCACACTACTTCTCTGGCCCTTCCTTTCAACAATGTCTGCGGCGCTGGAACCGTCATCTGTGTTCTCTTCGGTAACCTGGTCAGCCAAGCTCTCGGCTGGTTTTCTCTAGTCGGCACACTCACTTCCTCCATTACCCGGCCGGCACGGTCGCTGGCTGCTTCCCAAACAAATACACATGTGCCGCTTGGCACTTGTGCTGTATGTAACAAGTCACGTTACATACGGTACGTATGGTTCGGCTCTGCACTACTTAATTTGGATTGGCTGTTGTTATGTTTTTTTTTTTTTAAGAGAGGAAGAGAGAGAGATGAGGTCTATCGCAATAGTTTCACTTTTCTATCGAGAAAAAGTTATTTTGCGATACATATCGTTATCGTTCTCTCGCCCAGCTCTAGTTTTACATATAGATCCTTAATAGTTTGTGGAATACAGGGAGTTACAGTGTGGCTTATTTATCATTCTCTGCACTTCTGCCACATTGTAAAGTTGAGCTTTTGGAGCTAACGTTGGTTTCAGAGGAAAGTGTAAATATCAGCCACAAAGACAAAGCTGTGATTTTAGATTTTGTGGTAGATTTTTCTTTCCAGTAGGATTTGTCCTTGGTGAGTGATAAGCTTACAGATTTATCCAGATTATGACAAGAATAAAAGCACAGTTTTGTTTTGTTTTTTTAACATGAATGTTTGATTTTTCTAAAACTGATTTTATCCTGTGGCACAGACAGAAAAATAACACTGTATAGTGGTACTTTTGGTAAATGGACTTATTCTTATGTAGCACTTTTCTACTCTCCCGGAGTACTCGAAGCACTCTATACAACATGCCACTTCACCCATTCACACCCATTCACACAAGCACCGTCTTCTTTGCTTTTATTTGCTTACTAACTACAATTCACACACATTCATACTCGGATGGATGCATCGGAGAGCAACTTGGGGTTAATATCTTGCCCAAACATGCAGACTAGGGGGCACCAGTGATCAAACCACCAACCTTTTGATGGGTAGATGACCTGCTCTACCTCCTGAGCTACAGCCACCCCTTTTGGACCTAATTTAAACAAAATCTGACTAAACTAATAACAAACTATTGTACTTTTATGGCATTATTGAACATACGTATAAAGGAGCCAGTCATAGAAAAGCTGCAAAAAAGATGTGAAACGGTGTTAATGACTTCTCCCTGGGGTCTCTCTGGGGTCATGTGCTCCAATTAAGAAGCTAAAAGTGGTTTTTGTAGAGATTTACCCTTCTTTTAAATAAAAGTCATACAAAGTCTGATTTTCTTAAAACAATACAAAAAAGTCTAGCAGATAACATTTGTTTGAAGATGTTGCTGTTCCTTTTGTTTCAGCTGTGACCTGTATTTCCAGAAAGGCATCTGAACCTGCAGCCAATAAGGAGGATATGGATGGTAAGAATACAACTGGAGACTTTGAATCAATTGGATTATTTTTATTCCAACGCATCTCTTGATCTTTTTTTTACTTTTTTTTTTTGGGTTGAAATATCCTCTTGCAGAAGACGATACGATGATGGATTCAGTGCAATCAGCGTCTGCTGCTCAGCCCACAGAGGAGCTGACAGAGCTGGGGAAATGCCTCCTGAAGCACGAGGTCGACCTAAAACGCATCACGTATCATTCAGAGGAAAGCACAGTTGTACATTATTAAAAATGTAATGCTGCTTTTTCTTTTTCTCAGACCCTCTACATGTCCTTGCTGACCCTGTCCTTTACCTCACTGTCCTGGAAGGACGCCACCAACTGTCATCGCACTGCTTCCCTGGTCTGCTGGACTCTGCTGCGGCAGGTAAGCACACTTAATCTAACCTGAATAAAAGGCAGCAGCTTTCTTTTTTCTTTTTTTTTTGATGTTCTCATCACGCACATAGCTTTATGCACAAGCTGTCTGGCTATATTTATCCTAGATGTCTTTAAATGTGGGACTCAAGTATACACAGCAGGTTCTTGAGGACTCTACTTTATAATGAAACGCTGTGTAAGCAAGAATAAGTTGTGCATTTATTTCAGCATCACAGTGTATGTATGACCCAAAACATAAGCCTGTTCTCAATGTATTTAAGGAGATTTTATTAAGCAAGAGTTTTGGGTAACATTGGCGAATTGTGGTATAGAGGGCTGAAATGCTATAGGCTTATATAGAAAAGGGGGTTGGCATCAACGGTACATTTTTTACCTTTTGAGGTTATTAAAAAATAAATTGCAAGATTTTAAATAGCAGTATTTATGGATGTCATTTAAGGGATTTGTAAAGATATGATAAATTATCAGCTTAACGTCAATATAGGCCAAATATTCATGTTTAATCTGCTGTTTTCCTGTCAGTTTTGGATTTGTGTGCTTGAAGATGGTGTGACAGAAGGCTAAAATACTTACAAAAGTTATTCATGTATAATGAAGACTTCTTTGATTCTCTGTAACAAAAGAGGGAAGTTACAACAAAAACAAATGCCAACAACAATAAAACACACAAAACATTGGTAATGGCGTCAGGTAGCATCTGTAAGAAAACAGGATTTAACAAACGCGTCCCTAAAATCTTACCACATCCATCTTATTTGGATCAATTCTTACAACTTGGGAGGTGTCTGAATAAGTGTGTTACAAAGCTTTATATTTCTAAATTTCTCTTGTCTTCAGGTTGTTGCAGGTAATCTTCTTACTGAAGCTGTTACATGGTTCTTTGCCAGCGTTCTCAGGGGCCTTCAAGTTCATGGGCAACATGAGGTCTGCAGCTCTACCCTCTCTCAGTTGGCAATGCTCATCTATGATAACCTGGTGAGGCGAATTGTAAACATATCTGCCATATTTGCTCTTTGTTTTTCTTTGTTTTGCCCTTTAATTAGTAATGAAAGTTATATAAGTCCTTTAATCTGTTATCTATATTCTGCTTTGATCTATAAAATGACAGCTAATAGTGAAAAAGTCTTGATCAGAATGAAAGATTTTTCAATATGTAAACTTAACCCCCCCCTCCCAAAAAAATAGCATTTATATAAATAGCACAGCTGCATGACAAACAATGTCTGTCTTTGGGATAAAGTAAACTTCACTTTTGTTTTGGAGATTGGTGTAATACATTTCATATCATCTTGCCTCCTTGTACTGTATACCTTTTAAATTTCTGTGTCCCTGTTAGCGTCCTCGCTACATGGAGCTGAGAGGAGTGATGACCCAGATCCCAAACATCAATTTAGAGGCTCTGGACCAGTATGACCACAGGCTCATGGACCCCAGTACCCAGAAATTTGGAGAAAAGAAGAGGAAAGACCAGTTCAAGAAGCTTATTGCAGGAACTGTTGGGGTAATGCCACATTTCCCCACTAGAGAGCAGTGCTTCTCTAGTATATCTGACTGTAGGCGGCTCATTAGGAGTAACCAAAAGACACTGGCCTTACAGTGTGAGTCATTCTGACTGTGTTGTAAATCTTCTGTTCTCGGCAGCAGAAAAATGTTCAGCAGCTCAACAGGGCCGGACAGTCTAATGAAATGCTTTCTTACAGGTCTGAGATAGCTCTGTTTAACCTTTCCTCTGCCTGTCCCCTGCCAACAGAAAGCTCTGTGCCAGCAGTTCAGGAAGGAGGTTCATATCCGGAATCTTCCATCGCTCTTTAAAAAGCCGAAGCCAGACAAGGATATAGTGAACAGTGAACCTCTGGGCCTGGCAGCTCTCTTCTCCCCCAAGAATGATGCCCTGTAGGAACACAAAGCGATTCAAGACTTCACAGTGACTGAAGACGGAGTTGTGTGTACGAACCACGGTCTCTCCTAAACATCCTCCATCTGGGGCAGTGTGGCGCTACCTAACGTATCTGCCAACACTTGTGGTTTTTCAGTAGGTCGTCTTCTCTTTTAGCCTTCATCGGGCCACGCCGCCATTCATGCCTCATAACCGCTAGTCATTTGTACAGGCAAGTCTCACAAACTAGAGAACTTTTTTTACTTACTTTTGCACATAAATGAAAGATTTGTAGAAGCTACAGAAATCTGTAGGCATTATTTCAGAATGAAGTTCTTAATTAATATTTAATCATTAATATTTTCACTGTTGCAGAAGCTGTAAAGAGCCACAAGACTACTTTTATTTAAGACTTTTCTGCATTCTTATTTTACTTTGGGCTTTTTCATTTTTAGTGGCTGTATTTTTCCATTTCCCAACATCAGGATGGGAGGAACTATTGAGTGTAGCAACTTGCAGTTAATGATATCTGAATTAGCAAATCAAGTAAAGCAGATAGGCGGTTAGTTAGCCTGTTGGGCATTTGTGTTATGGCATGTGGACAGGTGGAGACCTTTTTTTTGTTCTTTACAAAAAATAAATGAATAAATTTTGGAGGTTAGTGTTGGCTGATACGTTGGTACGCATGCTGCTGTTGCGTCCCGCGTCAAAAGAAAGAACCGATGGGGAAAAACTGCTGGTGCATTTCTTTCTTCACTTTTTGTTTTTTCTTTTGACTGGACCAGCTTGAATTTTCTGATTCTGAAGGATATGCTGATGGTACCTTGAGTGCGATTTTTCCTTATAAAGGGGTAAAGTTCCTCTATCTATATAAACTAAGAGGGGAAAAAAGTAATAGATTTTGTTTATTTAAATGATTTATTGTAGACATAAACGGCGGTCTATTTTTGTTATTTTTGCTAGTTCTTCATATTCACATGTGGAACTAGCCCGTGCACCGTTTTGAATTGTTAATTTAATGCAGAGCACATATCATGCTACAAATGATACAACCGCAGTCTGTGCCAAAACACTCATTGTAAATTTGTGAGAAGACAGTTGTCTGACAAATCTAATTACATGTAACTTAAGGAGTATTTAACAGTGGACTCAACTAATGTGTAGCTTAATCCAAGTGTTCCTGTTGTGTTCTTGCTATATGGTATTTGTTTTGGGGGGTTTTTTGCTGTGTTTTTTAAATACTGGTTTTGTCAACCAGGAAGAAAGGTGAACCAGCACTACATTCCTTTATTGTCCAAGGGATTGTTTTTCAGGATAATTTGTAGGATAGGTTTTGCTCTTATGGAGCCATCAAAGCAGTTGTTTTTGTTGTTGTTGTTTTGTTTTTGTTCTTTTTAATTAAACTGTCTTCAAATGCATATAGACTCTTTCTACATCTTGAATGCTGTTTAACCTAAAGCAAGCTGAAGAACTTGCTCAGATATCAAACCTGTTTTCCTTTTATCATTGACCTGTTTTCCCTGTCTTTGTGCTGATTGTTCACACGTGGCTATTTTTAAAATGTGTTCAACACTAAAATGTAATGTACAAAGGAGAAAATGGGCTTTTTAAAAGTGCAGTGTGGTTTATATTTTTGTTTTTAAATAAAAAAAAAAAAAAATACTAGAATCTTCATTTTTTTCTATTTGTAGTACATAAAAAAACAGTAAATTAAAGCAAATCATATTTCTCTATTACATCATGTTCACATATATCTATAAATTTATATATGCAACATTTGACATGAAATGAATATAATGGGGATGTAGCTTTGACAACTGAAACTAAATCTTGAAAGGGGGAAAAAATACTTGATAGATGGGAGAATTTCAGACTCCAATATTCCTTTTGCTTGGACTTTAAAGCTCTGTTGATAGAATTTTTTTGTTGATATTTTTTAATCTCTCGTTCAAATCTAGTATCGAAAATAGTAAACTGCGGTAAACAAATACAAATATTTTATTCACGGCCATATTGAACGTAACTGACCAATTAGACCTTCATTTATGTCTGCAACGCAATGTAAACTACAATATACCATTAACAGCTGTTTTTAATGTTTGTAAGATTTTTAAACATTTGTACAAGCAGGGTGATATACTCACTCTCTCGTTTAATTCTCCAAAACACAAAAAAGACAGATTGTAAATACAATCACACTGTCAAATGCTGCACTTTTCAATTCTGCATCAAACTGTTTTAGTCTTTTTTCATGTTATTTTAATTACTTTTATATTCCTCCATAACTGCCTAAATACTTACATTCATCAGTAGCTATATTAATCTTGTTTGGTGCGTGTATTAGAGAGAAATATTCAATTAGGAAGAGCGATCTCAGCAGCTTAAAGAACGGCAGTTCACGCTCAGACCGGTAGGGGGCGGGAAAGCAGCACTTGCTATTTACCTTCTACCCTAAAAAACTGGAAATTAGGAGGAAAGAAGAAGAGCAGGAAAGACGCGATGGCAGCTCGTTGATTGGCTCCGATATGTTTTGTGGTTTCTATCGTTTTGATGAGGTTTGTTGGGAATAAACACTTACTATAACAGGAGTGAAGGCCTTTGTGCCCAGAGTTTAATGCCGCGCAAATTTAAAACTTCCAAAACTTGTCACGTGACCGTCGTTAAACAGTTTTTAAAAAGTTTGTTTACATTTAATTCATTAATTCACATACTTTCACTCCTTTAAATGTCATAGCAAATATTTAAGATGCTTCTTTTTCTTTCACAACTTTACACAATAGCATTTTGCGTACAACAAAATGTGTACATAAAACCGTTTGGTCAGAGGTAATTTGACCAAACCAGCTACAACACCAAAATACAGCTTAAATGTCAGCGCATTACTAATAGTGATCCTAAAACATGATCATGTACTCTTAAAGAGCTGCTCCCGCTGCTGCTTGACTGTTTTAAAATACTTTTAATGTCTTATGATGAAAAAAGTTACCGTTTCCGTGTAAAAAACTACACAGGTCACAGGCAGGTCAGTACACCGTTGGATACAGTTGAGTTTTTTTTTTAGTACTTTTTATGTCCATCTTCATTCTTGGTGACAGATTTCATTTCAGTGTAGCAAAAATTGAAATGATGTTCTTTTGTTCTTCAGAGACAGTCTTGTCCAGTTACTCTTTGCTGAAGAGGTTGTGTTGCTATGTTTTTCCACTCCAGGCGTTCTGCTGGATTCATGCAGAGCAACACACTTGCCAGGTCAAAGTTTTTCCTTTTTCCTTTGTGAATTTAGCCGTCTGCTTTGGACCGTTGGGGTGCTTGAATATGCATCATCTGCCCGTTTTTTGTAGACGAACAGAAGTCTGTGTGAGGTGTATCGATTCATGACACCATCTAAAAACGGCATCTCCCTAACACCTTTTGCATTCATGCAGCCCAGGATCGTCACCTCTGTGCTTTGTTGTCAGGATTATGCATTCACTGTGGTAGTGCTGGCCAGGTTAAATCCAATCATGCTTGATCCTGTATGAGTGGAACCAATTAATCTTGGTTTCATCTGCCTAAGGAATGCACTCCCAGTATTTAACAGGCTACTTTTTTTCACATTCTTTAGCAAAAGTTTTATCTGACAGTTTCTTTTTTTAACGGACAAGCGGTCAATGTTATGCATTGTCCTTCCCACTGCGTCAAGTCTTGTCCATCTGTTTTTCAGAGCTTGACGGTGCAAATAACATATTTCCATGGCATCATTTCAGGAAGAAAGACTCTGTATCTGTGATTAATGCTAAGCTTCATTTTCTGCTTACTCGTTACTGCTGAAAATGTGGTAGGGCTGATTTTTAGTTGGTTACAGATCTCCCTGCATCCTTCTATAGCACTGGGGTTTATTTAAATTGTCATATTTGTTTTCTTTCAGTTGTATTTCAGGGATTAAGACATCTTTCTTCAACTCATTTGTTTTTCATTGTTCATAATTAAATACTCTCATTGGCAGCCTAAACAATGCATTTATTGAAATAGTTTTGAATTGTTTAGCATTGAAGGCATGCATTTTATTTTCATTTTTAAAATCTATACACAATTTTTATTTGATACCAGCAACACATTTAAGTGTTAAAACTGGGATGTCCAGCAGTGCTGCATCACCTCTTCTGCTCTTTTAACTCCTTAAAGTTTGATTCTTTTTGCCTAATTCAGCAGGTCATTTGCCATCAGCCCCGGCCATCCTTGAAAAACACATAACCTAGATGGCGGCATATGTTGCTTTTAAAGCTCTGTACATCGTTAGTAATAATGGTGCCTTCACAGATGTGCAAGTTAAATGTGCTACTAAAGCCTCTCCGTACCCGAGGCTGTTGACAAACCAGATGGCCCTTCTCTTTTAGTCTTAAGGATGTTTTGTCCATGATTTTTAAAAGCGAAAAACTTTGGTTAAACCACATAAAAGAGTTTCTCTTTGTCTCAGTCCATCCTAAATGATCTCCGTTTCATGTTTATATTATGTTTTCTGTCATCAGATGACAATGACGCTTTGAACTTGCATTTGTTGTAGGGACAAAGAGCAATCAATGAAAAGGTAAATACAGTTTTTCAAAAGTGTTCTTGTACCCAGGCAGCGATTTCCAATACAGAATCATATCTGCTTTCTCATGCAGGCCCTTCTGAGGACCCCAAGATCGCAGCTATTTAATACTGGCTTTAGGTCTTGTCCTTATGCATAGAGTTCTCTCTACAGTCTGTGAGTTATTTAATTTTGTAATGGTTTAACATGGAATGTATCAGGGAAATATAAAGATTTCTTTAACTTATCTTTTTCATGTGTGGCCCTTCATCATATGCCAAATAAGGACGTAAGGACGTGCTAATGTGTCTCTTAAAAATTTGTTGCCATTTATATTTATAACTGTTACTCATGTCATGCTGCTATGTCATAGTATGTATTAATGAGTCATTTTATGAGGTAAAGCTCACTAGTACTGCATTGCTTTAAGAGCTGCCTTAATTCTTTGTAGCACAGATTCACTCAGGTTCCAGGTGCTGGAAAAAATTGCTCTGAGATTTGGCATGATAGCATAACTCAGTCGCTGCAGATGTGTTGTCTGCACATCCATGATGCAAATCTCCGGTTCCACCACATCCCAAAGGTGGATTGAGCTCTGGTGACTGTGAACATGATTTGAGTTCAGTGAACTCATTCCCATGTTTAGTTGAAGATGAGTAATGCTGTGGTCATGGGATGGACATGGTCAGCATCTGCTTCGGCTTTCGGGATGTTTTGCGTTTAGAGATGCTTCTCTGCATGCCTTGGTTATAACGAGGGGTTATTTGAGTTACTGTGTCCTAATTATAAGCTTGAAGCAGTCTGGCCATTCTCCTGACCTCTGGCATCAACGAGGTATTTTCACACAGAGAAGTGCTGCTCCCTGAATATTTTCCTTTTTTCTCTTTTTTGGACCATTCTCTGTGAACCCTAGGAGTGGTAGTGTGGGAAAATCCCAGCAGATCAGCAGTTTCTGAAACACTCAGACCCGTCTGGCACCAACAACCATCTTAAGTAACGAATCATTTTTCTGATAGTCCATTTGATTTCAACAGGTCGTCTTGATCATGATGTTTACATGCCTAAATGCACTAAGTTGTTAGATATTTGCATTAACAAGCAATTGAACCTAGCAAAGTGGGCAGTGGAATACGCATGAATAAAATGTAAGTAAATGCACTATTTACTTGCATGTGGGAAGCACTCTGTGAACCGCAGATGTGGGAATTCTTTGCAAGTTTAAAATGAGTTATAAACTTTTTATTTTTTAAAATTCCCGAGTAGTCTTTCACGGGAGGGTAAATCCCTCCACAGGTTTACTCCTGAAAATTGCCAGTGTCTCTGGCATGTTAATTTTTCACCCGGTCGTGCTACTGTTTAACCTGATAAGCTGCGATATGTTCCAGCCGGTGGTTATTTTTAAACATTACACAACCTTCTTCTAAACAAATATGTTGCCGGCGTCAAATACATTTTTTATTTCTTTTTTTTTTTACCTCTCACCGTCAAATTTTATTTTTTATGCTATTGACAATTAGAGTTTTTAAATGCTCTGAAAAGAATTGCATTCTGCTTCATTTACATTTTACACAGCATCCTACCTTTATATGTTTGCCTTTGATTCTGGATGATTTCTTTCTGGAGACTAATTGCTGAAGTATTTTCAAGTTTTAAAAGCTTTTTAAAGCTAAGCTACAAAACATTTTCTCCTTCAAAAGGAGGAGAAGAGATTCATTAAATGATAGATTGGGTTTTGAGTGAACCTTAATACAATATTTGTGACCATTGAAAGAGTTATTAGCTGTGCCAGCGTAGAGCTGACAGGAGTAAGAGGTTGGTTGTTCAAGAGGAAAATCACCCTGCAGTCATTTTGATAAGCAATTCATCATTTAAACCATTTTTTTAACCAGAAAAGATGCCAAAATTTACCTGGTTTCATGTTTTTGGTTTTTAGGATTTTCCATGTTTTGATCCTTTTACCATCTTCAGATATTTTATCAATAGAAAACATTTATTGATTAACAAGGAGATAATCTGCAGATAAACTGGAAATAGGAGCACTGGTTAGTTGCAGTACTACTACAGTTATTGGTCTTTTTCATACTAGCCTTGAAAAGATCATTTGCTTCTGTGAAATAAATTCAGCACCCACCTTCAGTATGCTGTTTTCCACCCACACTACACACTGTCTCAACATTTTGGATTACCACAGTCTTGTGGGAAGTTCACGGTGCAACAAAGGAATTTTTTTACACTTTGGTATTAATTTGGTAGTATTTTTAAATGCAAATCTCAAACTCTGTAGTTTATGTCCATTAATGTTTTTCCCCCTACATGTCTTCTAGGACCGTACCACAAACTGCTTTTTCCCCACACTACTCTCTTGGCCGCAAGATCCTCTCATCAATTTGATTCTGCAACTATGAGTCGACATTTCTCGGTATTTGTCTGCTGTCGACTCAAAAACCATGTCATATTACATGATAAGATTTATAAAACCCATTGAATGTCCAATCATAATACAAATAAACGCATCTTACAATTTATTGTTCTCATTTTAATTTGGTGACTTACTGCAATCGTAATTTGTGTGAGAGCGAATGTTTAAATTGAATGTGTGTGTGATAATACTGGGAAACAAAATCCAGATGTAAAGAAAAATAATTTATTGTGTGTTTTGTCACAGTTGGCAGTAGATTCAGGCCAAATTGTTTATAAATAGATTTGGTTTTAAAACACACGTTTGCAAAAGGTACATATCACATATTTTACTAAGTGATTTGCTGTCTATACCTCATAAACGTGCCTATATGTTGATCCTTTGGATCCATCTATCTTCACAAACCCTTATAGTGTTTCTATAGTATGAACATGCTGCTGTCAGGCTTCGGGTGGGGCAAGGTGTGTGTTTTGTTATTTTGCAGTGTTTCTATCAGATATTGCATTTAACATGGTAACCTTGCAGCCCCTTTAAAGTTGCAGTATGTCTTATGCTGGACTGTCATGCTTGTGCCCTTTCTCACACAGACTTCAAAGTTTTGAGGATGGATTTACAGCAATGCTCTTTGATATCCCCATTTCAAGGAATTTTCTATGCCCGGGCAAGGCTGCCTTTTAATAACCTTGTTGTGTAAATGTTTTAGTACAGTGGTGTCAGATATGCGACCCAGAGGCTAGAAACTGGTTAAGTTTCACCGCATAGCTTTGTAAATTGTAAAATGTTTGTGCAGTGAAGTCATTACCTACTTCAATTTTTCAATAAAAAATGCTTTTATTCATTTTGTATTGTCAGTTTTACTACAAAGGAGTATACCTATATTGAAAGTATTAGTAAAGACATAAAATAATGTTGTTGTTTAGGTATAAAAGCTCCAAATGTCAATATTTTGTGCCTTTCACTGCAGTACATACATTTAAATGCTCTATATATAAATTTAGAGGAGGGAGATAAAGGGTGTCTTACACCTGGGGGTTGTTTTATTGAATTTTATTTTATTTTTAAAAATTGCTTTAATTTATTTATTTATTTATTTTTCGGTATTTACTTGTTTAAACAAAGGAGAAAAACATTAGAATTGTGTTTTTTATGCAGTTATTTTACTGGTTAGGATCACCTGAAATCACACTGGGCTGTAGGTGACCTAAGAGGAGTTTGAGGATTCGTGTTCAGTAACTGACCCTGCAGTATTTAAAGTAAAATCACTTGCCACACCTTTATGTTACACAAGAGACCTTCATTCAGCTTGGTTATGTATATATATCCTTGATTTGTCTTGGTGACTGTTATTAGAGAGACCTGGCAAAGAGGGCAGAAGAAGTTACAACATATAAAAATATAACAAAGGAAAAAAACGGTGAACACTAACATCCTTAAACATACACAGTAACAGATTATTACAAGAGCAACATCAATATCAGTTACACTGACCCAGAAAACAATTTACTTGGTCCTTAAAAATGGATTTAAAATCCGTCATCGTAACAGTTCTGATTGTTTCAGCTTCTTTTTTAGATTATTCCAGGATAAAGGGACAGTGTAAGCCTTTTTCCCCTAATTCTATCCTGGTTCAAAATTATTGCAAGGGCATAGGCTGTAATGGTTGTGGTTTTTACACTTATAAACACACAAATAGGGGGATTTGGTGTATAACTAGCCCAAGCAGACTTATTTACAAAAACCAACAGTGATGTCTATAAATTCCATGCTAATAATAAAACATAAAGGTTAATGGTAGACAGTATCCAACTTATTCAGGTAGTCGTCAAAAAGAACACCTCACAAACACAAATCAAGTGTTTCCACACCAGGAGCAGGAAATGAGATGTATTTCCTAAAAAGAAACTTGATTATATTTCTGCCTGGTCACAAGCTTTTTAGTTTGAGTTTTAAAATACAATTTTTGATGTGTAGTGATGAAGTACTTGCCTAAAATGTGTGAAGCAACTCGGATTTGCCTCCATTTAACAAGCATCAGAAATTTCAGGGCTTATATGGCTCAAGGGGTCATATAAGATCTCAAAGATAACTGTATCATCTGCATAAAAAGAAACGCAGCATTTGATAAATTTTCACTAATGTTAGTTACATTGAGTCTCATGTAAAAGAGACAATGAGGGCTGTCTTTTATCACCTAAGCAACTTAGCTAAAATCAGACAAGTTTTATCAATTGACACTGCAGAGGTTATTGTTCATGCATTTGTGTCTTCGCACAATGATTATTGTAACGCTCTTCTTTCTGGGTTACTGAAGAAAAGTTTTATAGGGTTACAGATTTTAACCAAAACCAGGAAATTTGAGTACATTACTCCAGGACCAAAATCTATTCATTGGTTGCCTTGTCAGGTTCGACCAGATTTTAAGGTTGTATTGCTCACCTACAAATCTTTAAATCAGGGGTGGGGAACTCCAGGCCTCAAGGGCCGGTGTCCTGCGATTCAGGTCAACACACCTGAATCAAATGATTAGTTCATTACCAGGCCTCTGGAGAACTTCAAGACTGGTTGTGGATGTAATTTAACATTTAAATCAGCTGTGTTGGATCAAGGACACATCTAACACTGGCAGGGCACTGCCCTTGAGGCCTTGAGTTCCCCCAACCCTACTTTAAATGGTGTGACGCCTTCATATCCCTCTGACCTTTTGCATGTCTATGTTCCATCCCGTGCTCTCCGATCTTAGGATACTGGCCTATAAGTTCCTAAAGCCAGAAAAAAAGAATATTGGGGAGCATGCTTTTTCTTTTTTTGCCCCATTTTTTTTAAACAACCTCCCTCAAGATATTAGGCAGGCATACTCTGTGGAGGTTAAAGACCCACTTGTTCACCATATGCCATGTGTCTTTATTCTATACCTGTTAGTTTTAAAATTGTATTGTTTTTTTGTATTGCTTTTATTTATTTTTATCTTCAAATGGCTGTTCAGCACTTTGTTTGAATGTGCTTTATAAATAAAGTTATTATTATTATAGAGAAAGAAGAGGAGTGGTGTTAATATGGAGCCCTGGGGAACTCCACTGGATAGTGGGAGAAAAGAGGAAGGAAATGCAGTAAAGGGGCTATGCTATGTTCTAGCTGACAAGTAATTTAAAAGCCAACTTAAGCATTCACAGACAAGCCTGTTGTGTTGTCCATTTAGGTGTGATGATCAATTGTGTCAAAACCGATCTCAAAAAAGAACAGCACACTGTTTTTTGCAGTCCATTGCACCATTACACATTCACCACATTGACAGCAGCTGTTATTTTGCTGTGCTTCTTTCTAAAACTTGACTAATGTTGGAAAACAGTAGAATTTTTGTCCAAAAAATATTTTAATTGTTCATTGATAAGTCTTTGGAGAACCTTTGCTAAAACACCTTTGCTAAAAATTTAAATACTGGCCTGTAACTGATGGGTAATTTCCTTCTAATAAAAGAAGGACATAGACAGATTTCCACATGACAGAGATCTCATTGTTAGTCAGCTTGTGAAAATAAGGATCAAGGTCATCCAGACCTGCAGATTCAAGGGGAGATGTCTGAGGAGAGATTTTGGGCTTACGCACATGATCAAACCACAAAATAAGTGAATAACTTTAGGAAGAATGGTGTTTTATCCCTAGAAAGGCATTTCTGTTATTTCTTTCCCTGTCACCCTTTAAATGTTCAAATAATTACTGATAGTTTGTCTTTATAACAGTAACATTGTTTTTTTCAAATAATAAATATGCCCTTAATTATCACATTGATTGTAATTTTTTATTAAATGTGTAGTATTGTATATTGTGTTTTTCGGTAGCTCAGCAACATGGTTGCTACGCAACAAAGAAGCTACTGTTCTTAGTGGCGCGTGTCTCTTTGACGTTCAGTTAATCAGTAGATTGGACGCAGGTGTGCGCTTACCTAGCAAGTTTTAACCCGCCATACAATGTGAACTTAAACACTCAGAGGCGAGACTTTCTTTTATAAAGTTTGGGGCCACTTTTTTGATTCAGGATGTATGCCTGGTTTTGTGTTTTTCTTTGTGCTTCGGCCGCTGGACAAACGATGACTGAGGAGCCCGAAGTGTTCCGGTTAACAACACCAGGGTTTTGACGGCAGCTCGATTTGCCATGGCTGAATTCAACAAAGTACACGCAGGAGAGACATTCGCTTATAAAACTGTGGCGATAAAATCGGCCAAAATTCAGGTAAAACTCCATCAGCAGTCACAACCCAATTTTCAGTTAAAAGATACGAATAAGTGGTGGTGTTTTCTGCAGGTAGTTGCGGGAATAAAGTACATCCTGGACGTGCTGCTGGGGCAGACTGTGTGCAGCAGAAGCCACGCTGCTGCTGACAGCGAGCCATGTGCTTTCCAGTCTAGACGCAAGGCAAGTTCAAGAACTGGGTGGTGCATAACACACCGGGGGTTGTAAATGCCTCATAAACCCCATAGAAGCACCTTAGTTTTTTATTTTCAAATGGGCATAGTAGTTGAATGTACTAATTTGCCATTTATTTCAGGAGTGCCAGTGCCACTTTGTCGATATAGAAGTCCCCTGGGAGAAATCGCGTGTTCTCTCTAAAAATGAGTGCCACCAAAATAAAAGCTAATACACTCATACTGTTAATTCTGGTGTTTCCAAGTAAAGAGTTATCAGTGAGCAGTATTTTAGTCTGATCATATCAACTTTCAGAAAGAGTGCCAGTTGGCATACTGTGCCCACTATAAATTTATAATAGCATGATCATAAACCATGATTTCATTGGCTCTCATTTATGCCACTTGTTCCGACACTGAGATGAATAAGTTCAGTGACCTGCGCTCCCTCGGCATTGTATGGGGTTTAAAAAAAAAAGGCATAATTATTCCAGTGAGTGACCGGGGCAGCTTTACTGTGCCTCATCTCTCAGTGTGTGTCCTGGCAGCTGTAAGGACCTAGTTGCGTGTCAGGCTTGGTCAGACACATGGCTGCTAAACTGAGACGAGGCTACACCTCCACATACAGCCACGGTCTCCAGAAGGGCTCTGTATGGAGGATTACGGGCATTTTTCAGATTACTGCTCAGGAAGACTGAACTGTCTGCCACTCTGACCCCCTTTTTTTTTTTTAATGGGGGGTAAACAGATCACCATGTGTGAGAGTAAACACAGGCAAACAACAAGGGGGCTGGTAGTGGGATTATCAAATTATGGTATGAGGATGTGTCACTGGGGGGGAGTTTGGGGCAGCGGTGGTGTGGGGGTGTGTATAAATATATCCATATTTACTCTGATGAATTTTACTCAAGATGAAATTTGGATCAAATGTGTCTGCAATGTCAGAATATGAGATATTGCTGAGTGGCGTGGGGACAAATAAGACTGCATCTGTTTGGCTTTGATTACAGTAAAGAGTCGGACGGATAAGCTGTTCACACACCCTCTCACCCAGTCCATAATGTCTCTAATCATGGATGTCTTAATCAAACTGAGCAAAACATAAAGAATTGGCTGGCACTCTGTATTAGCTAGCAGGGGTTAGGAATGTGGGGGAAGGGGGGATACTCCTTAATTTGGGATGACTAACACTGAAGCTGTAGTGCCAGGAGTATGCCCTGTCCATCTGCCATCCCACTCACCCGCCCACTGACACACTAACAGGTGCGTGCACGCAGATACATGCGTAGTTTCCATGCACGCGCTCATATACTCCACCCCGCACTCTGGCCCTACCCCTGTCCTCACTTAGCCTGTTCAGCAGATGGTGAGGGGTAAGGCTTCTAGGCCCCCCTCCCAACTCCAAGCCACCAGCCCATCACCCCTTATTTTTTCCCCCCCTGCGAAAACCACCCCACCCTTCTTTGTGCAGTTGCAGAGCCTGAGTGTTGAAAGGCGAGCCTCAGCTTGCCCCCCCCAACAAATCCTTGGCTGACTGCCATTGGCGGGACTCAGTCAGGTGTCCTAATGCTTCAGTTAGGGGAGGAAACGCTGGTTAATCTGCCCATCGCGTGCCACCGGCCATGGCCTGGCCTCTTTGTGTCTGGCACCCCTCTGATCAGTCCCTCCACCCCTTCATCTGTCTTTCCCCCTTCTCTTCCAACCCAGTTTCTCTACCAGAAGATGGTATCATCCTTTCTTAAAGATTTCCTCCTCTGTCTTTCAAGATGTGACCACATTCTCTATATAATACAGTTGGTGTGCTTGTCCAACATCCCCTCTGATGAATGAGACCTTGTTGGGATTTGTTGCTGCACTTAAAAAAAATAAAATAAAATAAAAAACATCATACAAAACTGCTGACTCATCTAAGGCCTCTGGTATACCTGTGTGTGAACCTTATAGTAAGAACTATATAATTTTTTTTGCTATAATTTCTTATACTTCTCATCTGGAGCAATGCGAATAATCAGGCTTTTCTGTGCATGCCATGAGTTAAGAGCCCTCCTACCATTAATACATTGTGCATATTCCTCTTGAAAATGCAGCTGAATCATGCTCGCTGACCTCATTCCTTTATTTTATTCCAATTTCTTGCACATGATTGCAAAATAATATAGGATAATTTCATCAAAATTGCTTCTAAATGACTACATAAAGCGGTCCATGACAGACCGATTAATACATCAAAACAGGCCTGCTACATGAATGAATGGGAGTCCACAAATATAAGTGATTCTTCTTTGTTGTGGCTTTATCCTCTCTTCTTATTTCAGATTTTTATATTTGCTCTTCCCTGTGTGATCCCATGGGTTTTCACCTGTCTTGTACCGAATGCAACATCCCCCCTTCTGTGCTCCTAAAAGGTGCACTGCTCTGATTAGGATGAATGATGCTTAGATGCTGTTTGGTGGATGTTGATATGGTGTGGTTGCGTAATCAGAGAGAAGTCGTTACCATTCGACCTCTGCTGACCTTCTTTTTGATTGACCCTTTGGGTTGGTCACCGCTTCTGAGCAAAAGGCAGGAGTATAAGGTCAGAGTTCAAAGTATCGTCAGCTGTGCTGTCATGGAAACAGCAGCAGTTGCCCTCTGATGGTCAGTTTGAATTCAAGGACAATGCTTTGTTTTTGTTTTTTTAAAAAAAAGAGTTTTATTTTCAAAAGTGCATGGTTTATGTAACAAGAAATAATCTTAAGACATTAACTCACACCATGGTTCCCAGTGGTGCTTTCTGGGTTGTTATGATGAAAATGTGACTGTAATTGCTGAACTGCTTTTACCTGCCTTTTTTTTCTGTTTTCTGTGGATTTCCATTATTTGTGCAGAAAGGCATAAATTTCCCTCGTCAGTGTTATGACCAAAGCTCTGAGTCCGCCATTGTGGTCAATCGAAACACACCCGTGGTTTGTTTTTCCACTTCCTGTTTGTGACCAGTGTGCAGGGTTTCTTTGCAATCAGTGCTGCAGCGGGGGGAGAAAAATCAATACTTTGAATGTAATGTGTGGCCAATGGAATAAGAGAATGATTTATGTAGAGATGGCTACTCCCTGAATCAGACGGGACTTGTGTGGCCGGATGAATGAAGGAAAGGAGGGGTGCTGGCACAGCGACCCAGAGAAAGAACTATAAAGGTTGTTTTTTGTTTTGTTTTGTTTTCAAGTGTGTTTTGCTGCTCTTGATCATTGTACCACTCCTCTTTTTTTTTTTTTTGCTGTCCCTCTTCTCTTTTTTCCTCTCCAACATAAAATGCTCTCTGACTGTCCCGCCTAATCCTAGCACCGTAGTATTATGAGACTAAAAACCAACAGGATACACACACACGCCATACACACCAGGAGTTTAGCAGGTTGTAGACCACCAGCCAGAAACAGCATATGTCCCTCTCCCCTCCAGATTAACGAGAGCATGCATGCATGTTAATATTACGATACAGTGAGAAAGGAGGGGATAGAGCCAAGGAGTAGAGAGCGGTGGGAGATGAAAGGTAGTGGGAGAGTGTAAGAGCCTGGCAGACAGACTGAGATTCAGAGGGAAACACGAGGTGAGAAGCGCGAGAACAAGTGTGCGAGGGAAGGAGGGAGAGAGCAAGTCTTGGAAAGAGACAGAAAGATGGAAGTGTGGAGGCGGGAAAGAGTGAAAGATGCGAGGACATAACCATAGAGAAATGTGTGTGTATGTGTTTGCTTTATTGCGGTGGCCCCACCTACCCCTTCATCCTGTTAAGGAGGCACAGTCCGAAGGAGGAGGGGTAGGATGGTAGGATCCCCTCCCTCAGCCACCAACACACACATACACTCTCTCTGGCTCATACACACACTCTGCTCCGTGAGGGAGCAGTCGCTGAAGAGCTCTGGATAGACATGCGAGGTTCTGCAGGTGTCCCACCCTTCCCTCCTGACACGGATGCTATAGGAGGTACTGTTTGATTATTTTTCTTTTCCCTTTCTGCCTATTGAGCAAATTCTTTTTAAATTTTCATTGGGTTTCCTCTTTCTCCCTCTCCATTTGAAGATTTCCCCCTCTTCATGTTTCAGAGTAATCCGTGAGCCTCTGCTGCTTATGTGTTTGTGTGAGACTGCATGTGCGTTTGCGTGAGGCTGAATGTGTGCATGTAGGGTTGTTTACAAGCGCCACTGTAGCCGCAGGTCTGACAACTTTAGCAGAGTGAATTCTCTCCATGTGTTTGAGCTTGATTTTAATTTATTATCCCGTAATGCATTCTTCAAAACAAATTTTATAGGGGTTATGGCTTTGGCTGCTTGTTGCATTATTTATTCTTGCATTTTATTATTTTTATTGGCACTCAACTCTTAAGGGTGGAGGTAGACAAAGCGTATTATGTATGCCCTGTATACGCCCTCTATATGCGTATTCATTATGTTTAAGTACAGGCTTTCAGTCAAATCAAGTCTAGTATATATACATGTCTTTAAAGCAATAGGAATTTATTTTTATTTTTTTAAATTTTTTTAAATTTTTTTTTTTTCGGTTGAGATAGTGATCATAGAGACTGCCAAAGAGTTGGAGATGAACACGGTGAATTTTGGGGATTTTCTTTAGTTAGCTAATGGTTTTGACATTGCACAGTATTCGTCCTAATTAAGAACAACTGTTTCGGATAGGCAATGCTGCATATTGCTTTGATTCATCATTAAAAAGTTTATTTAAGTGTAGTATAACCACATATTGGTTAAAATCCCAATATATCTATAACCAAAGAGTCAATTGTTTCACTCTACAAAAGCTCATATGCTTTTTCTTAGAGAGAAATAATGGTAATGGGTATTAAACGGCTAACAATCCTCATGTAGAGGGTGTGTATGAGAGGGAGAGCACATGTCTTGCATGTAGCGTGGTTTACTGGCAAACATCCAATACACCCCTCCTCGGTTCATACTGCTGATTGAGCTACATTTAATTATTACATTCATATTATACACTAATGTGAGTTCACTTTGGACAAAAATTGTTTGTTTTTAACAGAATATTAAATCCTAAATTTACACATAATCACATCAAGTTTCTTTCTTTTTTTTAATAACAGGGCAGCCATACTTTCAGGGGTTTCCAAAATTTGTCCAGGTGAGGTCATTATATCTCTGTTTGCATATCAAATTGGTGACCATTTGTTCAAACAAACTTGACAAATAACCTCCATATACATCCTGCAAATGTGTTCCTTCCACATATCTCCCTCTCGTCCCTTTCTTCTGTTCATCTTTAGGTTAAAGCAGCATTTGCTCCCCCCTCTTCTTTTAAGGCTTGTATTGACCTGTTAATAGTATTATCCACAGAGCGTGTGGCAGGGCCAGGGTCACATCCCTGTAGGGTTTGGATGGTCAGCCCTCTGGCCACAGTTTGGAGACCGAGTGGCCAATAGGACCCAAGCTGTGGTCATCGTTCAATCTAGCTCTTTTCAAAGAAGAGGTCACATGAGTCAAAGGGTAATAAGTTTAACCCCCCAAGGGGTAAGAAGTCAAAGGTCACAAACAAGGCTATAGGGAGAAGGTTTGCATCATCAATCAGAGGCACTCCTGGTTATATCTTTGCATATCGATGACATGCTCGTTGCTGCCAATCTCATCTGCATGGCTTGCTAAGCACAAAGGGTAGCCGTTATGATCGTATTAATGTGAAGTGTGTGGGGGGGGGGGGCGGCGGGACACTACTATTGTGAAGAGGTTGAGTATTGTCCGTTTTTTAGTTCTATTCTAGTTTACACAATATTGTCCTCATTGAGCTCTGAGGTAATTTTAAAAAGTTATTTAGCAGAGAATTGCCCTTTACCTTTAGAAATAATAGCACTGCTTGATTAGTTTACCCCAAATATGCCCGTAAAGAAGAAAATATATTGTCCTTTTAGGGATCAGGTGGTGTTGTTAATATCTTTAATGTTTATTTTTGCCTAAAGTCACAATATTGCAATAGATTATGCTTTTCCTAATATTCGCAAATTTAAACCACTAATGCACCAGTTCAACCAAAGTGCAATTGGTTATGGCCATGTGAATTTTTTCATCTGTTTTTCTTGTTGAGGAGAAAAAAGAATTGGTCGGACGCTTTCATGTGAATGATCATAGGTTTATTTGTAGGGGTGTGGCCTTTTCTGTGCATTTCCAGTTTCCCTGTCAGTGTGCGTACTATGCAGTGGGAACAGCCTCACTTGTCAAGTCTTCAGTGTTCAAAGAGGGTGTTGTGTGTTAAAATAATGTCCCTATGTGTTACTTTGGCAATTTCTTAAATTCTGCTGTAAATGAGCAAGTATATCTCTCATTGTATATCTGAAATGGTTCTGTGCTGATGTTTCAGCATCTCCCCGAGGTCTCTTCCCCCTGGCTGATGTTAGCGATGTGTCAGCATTAAGCTAGGCCTGCCTGCTAGGCTGCTGGGGCCGTGGTGGCGACCAGCCCAGCCTGGCCAAAAGCCAGACCAGACATGTCTTGGCACCAGACAACAGAGACGTGACAGGATCAAGGATTGGCAGAAATATGCTCTTACAGTATGCAGTGTTGTTGACCCATAGATCAACAAAATATGACAGTATATATGCTGGACACATTTCATAAGAGTTTCATAAGATTAAAGATATTCTTCTTCTCCCCCCCCCCCCCCCCCCTTTTTCTTTC
>VUQR01023695.1:52443-76543 GCA_015108515.1 Hemichromis elongatus | reverse complement strand
AAAATCAACAACAACTGCAAAAAAAAAAAAAAAAAATCAAATGATTGATAATGATACAATGTGTCAGTAATTGTTAAATGCCATGAATAAAAGCAAATTTTATACATGAGAACATGCTGTTAAAATAAGCTCAAATGGCAGAATAATAAGTAATTATCACCTTGTTCTCATAATGATATAGCTGTAATGCACATGTACACACTGGGATACCTGTGCAAATTATAAAGTATGCAGAGTATATAGATATATATATATATATATAAAAAAAAAGACTAAGCCACACACATGAGTTTAATAAGTGCATACTGAATGGAGTAAATAGTGCAAAATCGGGTTCTGCAAACCCTATAGGATTTGAGCAGGAAAGAAATCTTATTGCACATCAAATTGTGTACTATGATGTGCAAGGGTGTAAAGACTAGCACTTTATTTGCCCATATAAACAGGGTAGCTGAAATGCCAAAAAACAGCAGGGCTGATAAAGGCATGGCAGGATGCTGTGCTTAAGACAGACCGACCATGGAAGCACTGAGGTCCCACAGCTTCTTGGCTGCGGTATCATCCAGGGCCTGTGGTGCTGGCTTTTTGGGAGCACAGTCGCTGTACGGCAGAATGAAGAAAAGAGATAAATCATGAAGCGTCTCACACAGTGTGGTTGCAAATTGCTTGTATTAAAAACTGTTTACTCAATTGTTATTTATCTCAGCCTCTGCTAATATTAGATTAAATGATTGGTGGGATAAGAGAATGTTTTGGGTTTTTTTCTACTGTGATAACATCATTTTAGTCCACAGACAGATGTACTTGCCTGTAGTAAAGGCCACTGGAGTTTGCCAGGCTCTCGTCCACAGCGCAGTAGATGGTGGTCTGGGCTCCTTCCCAGGGATTTTTGACCAACGTCATGAAGACCTTTGCTAACATTATCTTCCACAAAGGAAAGGTATTAAATAGATGGCGGCCTAACTCGGTGCGGATGACCCCCGGATGAAGACTGTACACGGTTACACCGCTCCCTAATAAAAAGGTCCATCAGAAAAAGGCGTGCGTCAAACACCGCAGTACTGTTAAAAATCACGGTAACGATGCTCATTAACTCAAGATACAAAGACAGAAAACAAAACCAGGAGGTGAAATGGTTATTTGTAACATACTGTATATTATACATGTGTCTGAACTCCTGTCACACTACCGTTCAGTCTTGTAGCCAGTTCTTTGCCAAAGAGAACGTTGGCCAGCTTGCTTTGTCGGTAGCTCTTCTCAGGGCTGTAGTTTTTATCAAGGTTAATGTCATCAAAGTGTATCTGACCTGCAAGAAATATAAATATATTTATTTTAAACACTTGTCACTTAATGAAAAATGTTTGGTTGTTGGACTTTAGCACCAAGATTTTACCTCTCTCATGCGCCAGGCTGGAGACAATCACAATGCGACTTGGTGCCGACTTCTTCAGCAGATCAAGGAGACAGTTGGTGAGAAGAAAATGTCCCAGGTGGTTGACGCCAAATTGCATTTCAAAGCCATTTTCGGTCTTCCACTTAGGACACATCATAATACCTAACAAAAAAATGAAAAAAAACAAAACAAAAAAAAAGTAATAAAAAAAACAAAAAAATAAAACATACAAATAACTGATTTCTCATCATCTGTCAGTATTATTCAACCCCAAATGACTTATTCTGCCCTCCTAAGAATCTGTATGAGGGTTCCACAAAGATGACAACATTTAACTTCTACTAACTGAGTAAGATAGAACCGCTGCAATACCTGCATTGTTAATGAGGATGTCTAAGCGCTCCTCATTCATTTCCACATCTTTGGCGAGGTCTCTGACAGACTGCAGCGAGGCTAGATCGAGCTTCTTTACCACCACATTGCCATTCCCACTCTTCTGACGAATCTCATCTGCTGCAATATGGGCTTTAGTCATATCCCTGCAGGCCAGGATCACTCTGGCCCCTTTGGAAAAAAAAAAAAGAAAAAATACAAAAGCCACTCATATTTAAATTTTAATTTTAAGTTAAGTAACTCTTAGTAGTCAGTATCCAAATCCAAACTTGTCAATTGTCAGTTCTGTTGTTACTTTATTTGGAGAGTTTTTGTGTATCAATTTTGTGTTTAAGGTCATGTCAAACTATCTTAATCACATTTAAGTCTGGATTTTGACTAAAGCACTCTAAAACCTATTTTTTTTTTTTTTTAATTACTTCATTTTTTGAACCCATTCAGAAGTAGACTTTCTGATGTGTTCTGGATCACTGCCCTGCTGTATGACCCAAGTGACCTTGAGCTTCAGACAGACTGATGATCAGAGGGCAGAATTCATGGTTCCAGACGGTTGATATGACGTTCTTTTTATGAAATGTTGGGTTCGTTTTCCACTGGATGCAATCCAACTGTAACCTTCCTATAAGTTCAACTTTTGCCCTTTTGTCTGTTCACAGAATCTTCTCCCAAAAGTCTTTGAGATCATCAAGCAGTTTGTTTGTTTTTTTATTTTTCTTTGTGTGTTCTTTTTGGTCAGCAGCATTTTTTTCTCCAAGACTTTTCCTTATTCTTGAATAATGAACACTAAACTTAACTGAGATGAGTGAGGTCAGCGGTCCTTTATAGATGTTGTTCTGGGTTGTTTTGTGACTTCCTAGATGAGTCATTCTGTCAGGCATGCCACTTCTGGGAAGGTTCACCACTGTTCCAAACTTTCTCTTTGTGCACAATGGCTCTAACTGGTCTGCTGGAGTCTCAGAAATGGCTTTGCAACCGCTTCCCGACTGTTAGATGTCAGTGACTTTGTTCCTCGGCTGTTTCTTTAGATCGTGGCATGATGTGATGCCTTTGGAGATCTCTTCACTTTGTCAAACAGGTTTTATTTACGTGACTTCTTGATGTTAAACCCTGTGATCTATTTACTTTAATGTTTGTTGTTTGAGTTATTCACATAGACTTACCAATTTAAAACATTAATTTTAAAAAGTTGCAACTAATATGCCCATCAAAGAAATGGTGATGGAAATCAGTTACACACAAAAGGGATTTCAAACTCATTTTACACCAGGGGCCACATACATTCCACTTAAGTGGGTTAGACCAGTTAATCTCCTCTTTCTGTCACTGTACAGACATTTATCTGCATATTTAATCCTGGTGTTATCTTTATGTTAGAAAAAGTAGTGCAATCATAACAGTGTGTCTTGTTTCAATATAATATAGAAATCCCAATGTTGTAAATAAATGAAATATCTCACCATTTAACTGCATCTGTATTAATTCATTATTTTGGTGTAATTTACACCATCCTTCAAATTTTCCAAAGAAGTCAAGCCATCAGTCTGGCCATCAGGCCCTGCATTTGACACCCCTGACCTACACTCATGTACAGGACGTGAGACTGAGACTGATGTTTGTGTTTTTCTGTACTTTTCTTTTATCAACAAACATGGAGGGTCTCACCTCTCTGGGCCATGTCCAGGGCTGTTTCTTTCCCAATACCAGTGTTGGCTCCAGTGATGAGTACTGTTTTCCCTTCAAGCCTGGCCTTGCTCCGACACGCTCCTCCTGCCATCCATCTGCGGAAGGCCAGCACGCCTACCCCTGACAAAAAACCCCAAAAAACATTTATGCTTAAAACAGGGTGTAAGAGGATATTCTGATGACTTTTCATTTGCCCTTTTACTAAAATATCTGTTATGTTTAGTCTTCGCTGAATCAAGCAGATACATAAGCTTATATATTTCTAGAATTTCACACCTATGAGCAACAGCAAGAATCTGTCGTGAGTCATGACAGAACAAAGTACTTACCCGATCTCCTTTCATTACCATATCAGTGCAAGTTAATATAGCTTAAACAGTTTACATTTATTTAAGAAATAGGCTTACCTGCAGCAAAGACAACCGTGAGGCAAGTTGCATGTCTCTCGGCGAAGTCCTTGACAGCCTCTGCGTAGTTTTGCATTGTTTAAACGATTTTTGAACTTATATGAGGAGCTGTAATTTTAATATTGTTGCAAACTTGCAAATAATGATCTGTTTTGTTGAAGGGCTCTACATCAGCTACCGTAAACAATGGTGAAAACGGCAAATAGATGTTTTCCCGTTCCGTATTACCTACTGATAAACTAGCCGGAAGTGTAGGGCGTGGTGTAACTTCATGGAGATTTTCAAAATAAGCCTCTGTTTGAGTATGTGTATCTCCTTTCTGTCATACTTGTTTTTTTGATGTTGTTGTTGTTGTTTTTATCTTTCAAGTTCAGTAAATATCTGCTTTGGTACTGTAAGGAAATGTTTTTGTTTTTATATATTCAAGATCAGAACACAGGAGTTCCGCGCAGTTTATTTGTGTATGAACATAAAACAAAACATACCCATCAATAGACAATAGGGGATAATTCAGCAGCTCGCTGACTCATGTACTCTATTTATTCAAATAATTTACTTAAAGCAGCCATTGAGCTTGTGCTGGAATGCTCTAAATGCCAGGTAAAATAAATGTTTAAAAATGCATAGCAGAAACCTTGGTTATGTATTTGTTATGATTCTCGTTTTTGTTTGTTTGTAATGGTAGTTATAGTTATTTCTATTATGCGCTCAGGATACACCGTGTACTGAATTAAGAATATCTGTTTCCAATAATTTACTCCCACTTCAGCACACATACACATACACACACACATATAAAAATAATGCTTGCCTCGTCTGCCATGTCTCATCGGGACTTTCAAACTAAAACAGAATGTAAAAAAAGATTTATAATATTTTAATTATTAAATTGACGTAACACTTTCATCAGTAGAAACAGATTAAATTAAACCCGTAGTCATCTTATAACCTTCGAATATTAGTGAATGTTTTAACTATCAATGGGAGTACATTTGTAACATTGAATATAATTGAATATAATTTTACTAAAGACTTCTATCACCAGTCCAAGTAATAATTTATAGTAATAATATTCCATGCAAATTAACCTACTTTGGAACTGAAAATCCACTTGACTTCTGTATTTTCATTAAAATTTCTTTGTCTAATAATTTCCAACAGTTACTTTTGTTAATGCCGTGCACTTATTTTGAAAGGGGAAAACTTGTTGCTCTTGTTCTGTTATTGGTTAAAATTTCGGTACAGCTGGTTAAGCGTATTTCTTCGCTTTGTGAGTTTAAACTTGTATTCAAATATTTTAAATTACCATAAAAGCTTACATTGAGTCTTTTCTTGTTTTATATTACGTTTTATAGAAGTGGGGTTTTTTTTCAAAACAAAAAAAAAAAGAAACAACAATGTCCCGGAAGTTCTTCCTGCTCGCGCCACGTCAGAACTACAAACTGTTAACATCATTTTAACAGTGAAGAATAGTCTGTCTGCCTGCACCTTCTCTTTGTTTTCACGATGCTGTATTTGTCATTCACCTGTTTGCTGCTGTTAAATGCATTTGTGGTGTCTGGGACTGAGATCACATTTGAACTGCCTGACAATGACAAGCAGTGTTTCTACGAGGAGCTGGAGAAAGACGTGAAGTTTGACATAGACTTTCAAGTAAGTTCCTCTTAAAGCTCTATCACTTCAGTGGGTGCATTTAGCAGATGCTGTCACACTGATTTTTGGGGCTTGGAAACTGCAATTTGAGGGTTTTTTTTCAAGAACAAATTTATATGTATTTATTTTTGGCTGATGTTTTCAATTTACTCAAATTTGGCTGTGTTTTTTTTAATCAACGGAAAACATATGTTATCTCAGAGTACTTTCCAGTTTAAGATAAAGACTTTTAAAGAAAAGCCCAATAATTCCCGGAGGAACAGCTGGCACACAGCCAAATCCAATACCTTCAATATATTTAACAGCGACGCAACGTTCCAACTTTATTTCCATCTATATGTGTTTAATTTTTTTTTAGGTTATTTCAGGGGGCAACTATGATGTGGACTGCTTTGTCACGGATCCTCGTGACAATGTCTTGTATAATGAGAAGAAGAAGCAGTATGACAGCTTCTCTCACACCACAACTATGAAGGGAGTCTACAAGGTTTGCTTCAGCAATGAATTTTCCACTTTTACACACAAAGTAGTGTATCTGGACTTCCGCTACGGGAATGAGGAACCCATTCTGGAAAGCATGAAAAGAACCACAGCTCTAACTCAGGTAAGTCTAATTAATAAACACCGTGCTCCCAGTGTGCAGTTTTTTTTAAAGAACATGCTGGATTACATGATAATAAATTTCCAGTTAATTTATTACCTTAGCAATGTTTAAACATTGCTGTTTTTATTTAGGCAAGCATCCCTTGAAATATGCATTATCATCCACAAGGGTGTGAGAAGACACAACTGCAATGTCATATTACAGATATTTGAATCATGCTTTCAATCAGAAAAAGCAGGATGTATTTTGACATGAAAAATTAGTACTGACATAGCAGTTATGCTTAGTAAGGCGATAACAAATAATTTAAAATTGGTATAGTATTTTTAGTGCTTTAAAGGTGTTTATATAATGTCCACAAGGTGGTGCAAGAGTTATTCACATTAAGGTCAAAAGGAAATGCTGTCATTGATTGCGCTCTTCTTTCGAACTACACAAAGCACTCAAAGGAGGAAATGTCAACAGTTTGCTTGTCAAAACACAGAGTACAACATTTGATAAGCCATACTTTATTTCTCAAAAGAGTTTGGAAATCCCTTTGATGCAACTCAAAACCAGCATTTGTTGTTAAGCACAAAAAATGTGTCACAAATAACCTAAATAAGTAGAATGGTATGTAGGTCAGTAGAATATAGTATGACATAACAGATATCTTAAATATAATAAAGTAAAATAAGAATGCATTTAAATAAATATATTAAGTAATAATAGCAAAAATAGCTTATTTGCAAAATTGCTGAAATTCAACAGAGCTAAAGCAGAGTTTAAAATGGCCTACTAAATGGAAAAAAAGTGGTATACAGTACCAGATTAAAATCAATCAGTGTAAAATGTAGTGCACAGTAGAATAAAGAGGTTGAGTGTTTATTGTTAAGAGCTGTAAATGTGCATCTTATATCAGACTATAGGACAGCACAGTGTTACTACTCTTTAATTCAGGTACTGAGACGGATGAGTTTATGTTACTGTGTTCTGTGCGATCCACCTTCCACAATGCATATTGATGAATTTACATTAAACTTTCTGTTATCAGCTGGAGTCATCTTGTGTTGCCATTCACGAGATCCTGAAGGTGGTGGCTGACTCGCAGACGTGGTACAGGCTGAGAGAGGCGCAGGACCGCACAAAAGCAGAGCACCTGCTGGAGCGCGTCACCTACTGGTCCATCGGAGAAACCTTCCTGTTGTTTGTCATCGGCATCGGTCAAGTCTTGATGCTTAAGAGCTTCTTCTCTGACAAGAAAGGCTCCGTGGCAGCTACCACTTAAAAAACCATGATCTCAGTGTGCCCTTAGAAACTCAAGTGGAAGCTTGCTAATGTGAACAGATATCAGCACATATTGTTAGTATTTTCATCAAAGCCAATGGTAAATGGATAAATCAAGGCGTTTTCACATTCCTGTCGGGAAAAACTTGAATTCCGTTTTTACACAAGTTGTTTTTGTTCTTCCTACTGAAAAGAAACACCACTCATGTCTGTGTTTAAAATGCAGTTGACATCTTTCAGCCTTTAGAGACTTTAATATTTTTTTTAGAGGTGGACAAGAGGGCGTGTTTATTTTGATCTGCCTATTAAGTTGCCCAGTTTCCCTTATAAAAGCAGCTTTGTGGATTTCTATCATCTGTAGCGAAAGTTGTATCACACATAAAACCCAAAGAGGAAATGTGCTTAAATCTTAGTTTTATTTGTTGTATAGCATCTGTTATGTGTATTGTTACCTTAATTTATGTGTGCAAAATCATTATGAACTATGAGAGCTCTGCTCCTCTCATGTCTTTGTTTGTTTCGTACAGCGTGTCTTAGACATTTGTTTTTTTTCTCATGCCAGCCAAGTTGAAGTATACTGTTTTAATTTAAATACATATAACCCAACACATAAACAGACAACTGTTGTTTTTTGTTGGGGTGTTTTGTTTTGTTTTTTAAATTGGATTCTCATTTATATGTTTTACATTTTCTTCACTGGAAAGTGACCAAGTATCAACCAGATATAGTTTTTTGCACAAAAAGTTTATTTGACGTTTCAATTCAATTTAAAGACATATTATATTTTCAAAATCAGAAGTTTTTAAATACGGCTGTGTAGGTTCTCAGTTATGCAGGTCATGATAGTCTCAAGCACTTGAGTGGAAGATAACTTGATGTTTTTTTTTTTCTGAGTTCTTGAAGATGTTTCTCACCTCTCATCTGAGAGGCTTCATCAGTTCTGACCAGAGGGTTTTCAAATGAGAGGTGAAGCATCTTCATTAACCTGAAAGAGGGTTACTATTAGCTGATTGTGCCAGTAAGTTTATAGACATTCTCAAATTAAAGTTTGGTACAGAGTGCTGTGATGTTTTTTCAAATCCAATGATTTGAAAAACACATTACAAACACACAATTTTATTTTATTTTTGAAAATTAAGAAATTAGGGAAACTATAGATTTTAATTAAAGCTATTCTAACAGTTTTTAATACTTTAGGTCTGCACTGATGTTTCCAGGAAGCTCCATTGGAAACTTTAATCCTAATGTCCTGCAACATTTTGCTTATTGCAGCTTGACTTGAATATTTGACTTTCACTGTGCATAATGCTATATGGAAATGTGGCAAGTTAAAAAT
Source organism: Hemichromis elongatus (assembly GCA_015108515.1). Lineage (NCBI taxonomy): Eukaryota > Metazoa > Chordata > Actinopteri > Cichliformes > Cichlidae > Hemichromis > Hemichromis elongatus. The sequence continues at coordinate 67,808 of VUQR01023695.1, read as the reverse complement.
CACAAAGTGTCTCAGTTGGGTGTTTGGCCATCATGTGCCATCGCCTCTGTGTTCTTTGGCAGTGATGTCCTGTGGAACTTTATTGGCGGAACACACCACCAGTCTTACTGCTAAAATAAGTTGAAAGACATAAGATATGATTTACATAATAATTGAATAATTCTTAGTAATTTACATACTGCGCACTAACATCAGGAAGTGTTTAAGCATATAATAAAGGTGATCAGTTAGAACAACTGTTTGCAGTGAATCCAAGTAGTTTGATTGTTTCTTTGTGATTACTTTAAAATTTAGGACATAAAAAGTTTTTGGATAGTGAATAAATCTAAAACACAGAGAAAGCACTTTTTTAGTATCTAGCAGTTGAATTTTTACCCTGGAGCAAATGTATATAATTTATATTTTTATATTTACTATGTTGAGATTTTTTTTCTTCTATTTTTCCTAAGTTCTTTGTCATTATTATTCTTTAAAGAAGTTTAGCATATAAAGAAATGAGAAAAAAAATAGATGTTTACACTCTATATTTGCTGTTTATGCGGATTACTTTGGGCCTTTTAATGTGAAAAAACACACATTACATACACAACCAGCGTGTATACAGCAGACTACTGTGTTTCAAAAGAGGAAACAGGAAGAAGAGTTCCTGTGAACTTGAACCAGTGCCAGTGTTCACCGGCTCCACTGGCCAATCGGGGCGAAGCGGTCTTTCTCCAAGCTGACGTTGGTGGAAGTTATTAGCGCCGACGTCCAGCGTCATCAGTTTACCGGGCTCTACAGGCCTTACGTTCATTCATTAGGAAGAAGCTATAGTCCCAGTGGACCAGTCACTGACCGTAAGTAACCACCACTAGTATACATGGCGGGATACCTTAAAGCTCTGACTACAGTGTCGAGGAGTGCCGCCGCTGTGCTGTCGCAAAACCCCGCAGTGGTCTCACTGGCCGCCGTCTGCCAACACAGACTGCAACAGAGGAACTGTAAGTTTAACGTCGACAACATAATGACTCAAAATGAACTGCTCATAACGTTAATGTGGTTGCGTGAGATACACAGTGTGGCCGAGTCATAACCTATAGTGTGTGACTGGAAACATGGAAATGATAGAAACCGGTGAGAAAGTCGAGGTTGCTGTTTGGCAACTATCCATGGGTGAATCATACATTGTAAGATTCCAGGAACAGTGATTCAGAGCTGTTTCATTATTATTAAATGACAAATAAATATGATAATAACATAAACAAAAGCCAATGCGGTCATGTTGAATCAAATCTAAAGAGTTTGTATTCTAACTTGAAAAAAATAAAAAGGAAAAATAATGTGTTTAAGTAAGTCTGGTGCCAGCCTGCTTTGCTACTTTAGTCCACATGTTGTCAGGTACAAAAAGGGCTTGACGGGTAATAAATGATATCAAAGCGCTCCTATAATCCGAAGGTCACTGCCTCAGTGAAACCCAGCTGTCAGGAGTGTAGAGATGATATGGAGGTGTCTCAGATGATAATAGTAAGCCTAGCCGGGTCAGAGATATTCAGAGCTCGATGGCTGGCTCCCCAAAAGGGACACGAATTGGAAGACTTGGATTCAATTATGAAGTATAATACAAAGCTGTGAATACACTCCTAACATCAAAATCAATTTTATCTTTTAGTTACACAAGTGTGCCAACTTAGCCTTTCGTTTGCCCTGTCATTTCCAGACTGTTACAGCTTTAAAACAACAGTACTTTAACATTTTTTTTAGATGCAACAAAGCGTATCAAAGTGGACCAGCCGGTCGTGGAAATGGATGGTGACGAGATGACTCGCATCATATGGGAGTTCATTAAAGAGAAGGTAAATCAAACACTAGCAGAGACTTGACGTGCCAAGGAATCAAAATATTTTCTCGTAAATCTGCATGTATGCTTTTTTGTGGTTTCTGTGCCACATTGTCCTCAGGCAATTAACACACTGACATCTTGCACAGCTCATCCTGCCCAATGTGGATGTTGAGCTCAAGTATTTCGACCTGGGTCTGCCCTACAGAGACCAGACGAACGACCAGGTCACCATAGATTCTGCTCTGGCAACTATGAAGTACAACGTGGCCGTCAAATGCGCCACCATCACCCCTGATGAGGCCAGAGTTGAGGGTAAGTTAGACTCGGACTTGTTTTAACTTTGTACAGATTCATTAGAATTAGAGGTATTTGAGTGCATTATAATTCTACTATATTTAGACGAATTAAACCTTGTTGTGCTTATTCATGTAGATGAAGTGTTTTTATATTTTCTCCTCAGAGTTTAAACTAAAGAAGATGTGGAAGAGTCCCAATGGAACCATCAGGAACATCTTAGGCGGAACAGTTTTCCGTGAGCCAATCCTTTGTAAAAACATTCCCCGTCTTGTTCCTGGATGGACACAACCCATAACAATTGGCAGGCATGCTTTTGGAGATCAGGTAAACAAAAAACAACAAGACAAATGTTCATCTTCTCTTTCTGTCCAAACTGAAAGCTGCACAGACTCACATACCAATGTCTGATCTCACAGTACAGGGCCACGGACTTTGTCATTAACCAGCCTGGCAAGTTTAAGATTGTGTTTACCCCGGCTAATGGAAGCACAGAGCAGGAGTGGGAGGTGTATGACTTCCCAGCGGGAGGTTGTGGGATGGGAATGTACAACACCGATGAGGTAACAGTAACTTTCTTTATAGATTTGGTTACATGAGAAAGATGAGATAATTTGGGGCACTTTCCTTGTTTTTAACTTAATGTTTTGTGAGGCTATTGATCATGCAAGTGTTGTGTTTTCTTTACTTAGTCTATCACTGGATTTGCTCACAGCTGCTTCCAGTATGCCATCCAGAAGAAGTGGCCCCTATACATGAGCACCAAGAACACGATCCTCAAGGCCTACGACGGCCGCTTTAAAGATATCTTCCAGGACATCTTTGAGAAGTAAGATGTACTTTAAAAAGAGAGCAGAGCAGAGTTATCTGAGAAAGCTTCACCTGCTTTCGAGGTTCTTAATTTCACTGAAACCCCCATGTTTCAGCTTGTGCCATTCACCAGATTCATCATGGCCATAAGCTGAAATGTGCAGTGCATGTCGCTGGGCTAACCAGCTGGGGTAAGACACACAGCAGTAGAGTATTAGACCTGATGTTTCTGTTGCTTGAGGAAAACATTCTTCACTGAGCCATCAAAATGTTTTATATTTGGTTGTTTAACATCTACAAGGCCACTGAATTTCTCTTTGACTTTGTTTTCCTTCAGAAACTACAAGCCACAGTTTGACAAGCTGAAGATCTGGTATGAGCACCGTCTCATTGACGACATGGTGGCTCAGGTCCTGAAGTCCTCCGGAGGATTTGTTTGGGCTTGCAAGAATTATGATGGAGATGTGCAGTCGGACATTCTGGCTCAGGGTAAGTAGATTACAGCTGAAAAATGCAAACGTTTGCAGAGCTCCCAGTGCTGCATTATTCATATGTGATTTTCATGTTTTTGTGATTTCATACTGATGCGATTTCCTTCTAATGCCATGGTTCTGTTTGTACCAGGCTTTGGTTCTCTGGGTCTCATGACATCAGTGCTTGTGTGTCCCGACGGTAAAACCATCGAGGCTGAGGCTGCCCATGGCACCGTCACCAGGCACTACCGTGAACACCAGAGAGTAAGGGCCACTGAATTAATCTGAAAAGGCTCAGAGATTTGACTGTATTTTAGGTGTTTGGTTACAGGGAGTTTTAGGGTTTAGAGTTTAAAAGGTAAAAATGTTAAGTTTTACTTAGTAAGTAAAATGCAAATTTTCACTCTATTTTCTGTTATTCTTGTGAGCCTCTTATGCTACTGATCTAACATGGAAAGTGTTTACATCTTCAGTTTTTTGTGTTTTTTGTTTTTCTTTGCTAACATTTCTTTACAGGGAAAACCAACCAGTACCAACCCCATTGCTAGCATATTTGCTTGGACCAGAGGGCTGGAGCACAGAGGCAAACTGGATGAGAATCCCGACTTGATCAAGTACATATCTTATCAGGGACATCTACTCATTAAACATATTGTATATTTACACATTTTAACTGCTGTTGCACTACAAATTCTCTCCAGGTTCTGCCAAACTCTGGAAAAAGTCTGTGTGGAAACGGTGGAAAATGGTATAATGACCAAGGATCTCGCGGGCTGCATCCATGGCTTGGCCAAGTGAGATTACATTTTCATTTACAATTCATATTGTAGGATTTTTGTTTCTAATATTTACACATAAATACACATTTTACATCTTAAACTAATCTCTGCTTTGTCCTACCCTTTCCATTTTAGCTGCAAGCTAAATGAACACTACGTCAACACGACCGACTTCCTTGATGCCATCAAGACCAACCTGGATAAAGCTCTCGGCAACTGAAGAACATTTAAAAGACAATAAGGAGATTCTTTTTCATGTAGCAAAAAACAAAACTGTTTGTAGATTCAAATAACATTTTACCCTCTTGTTTGTATGAATCTTTGTATCCAGTTTTGAAGCTGCTCCGCAATACGTGCCATTATTTAATTTTTTTTGTTTGCCTTTTCCTATTGCCACATTTGTACAAATTAGTGTATTTTATAACTATTAATTCTAATATTCATTTATTATGGACGTTTTGAAGAAGTTTCAGGCTTTCTCATTAAGTTAGAGCATATCTTCAGGGAACAGCAAAATTTGGATATCAGTACGTCAACGTCACATTGTACTTAATCAGCATGAATATAAAAAGAAAGTCATTTAATTACACTTCGTGTGTGTGTAGTTGCCATTTTCTGCTCGTTCGTCAGGTCGTTGCTTTCATCCTGGAATAGGAAAAAAAACAAACACTTATCAGCACAGACCGTACAGAATCATTTCAGGAAAAGCCACCACATGCATTTCTATTGCATATTTTAATTTCATGCACTTGCTCATATGAGCTCCTGTCCAGCAGTGCATTCATGCCGTGCTGTATGCTCATTTTGTAGCCATCCTATGCACCCTGCAGTGCATAATGCTGAGTAGTGTTGTACCAGCAGGGGGCCAAGCCTGATGGGAGTTTTGGCAAAGCTTTTAGCTGTGCTGGCAGCCACGGTGTACGACCAGCAGATGTCGACATGGTCCCAGTGATACAGTCGGCTGCTGTAATGTCTTTGCGTTATGTTAGTGCTTATTCTTTAAGGAGAAGAAAACTGCGTTAACTGGTTCAATGTTCTTAAACTGATCCTTGGCTTAAGAGCACCTGCAGACTGTGTGTTGGTGTTTGTTCCTGTTTGTAATGAAGAATAATTGAGGCTTGCTGCAGTGGAAAATTCCATGTCCAATTTCATGTCAGGTAGACTGTCAATCACATTACCTGAATTAACCTTCCAGCCACGGTTGTCCTCATTTGTGTTCATCATTGCACTCTTCTCATCCTGTGTAAGAATCTATATGTATCGCTAATGAAGGAAAGGGTTTATCTGAGGCCTTGTTGGCCACCCATAACTGCTAAATTTAAAGAAACATGAGCACTCAGACATATAAACACTTAATTCAAAAATAGTTTTCAGATTTAAAAGTGTGGTCAGACATTAACAGAACTAAACACTATTCAGAAAATACAGTAGGATTCTTGCTCTTTCTGCCCCGATGGCTAAAAAGCAGAAAGAAAGAAAATGAACGCGATTCCTCGATCAAAGAAAGCCACCACAAACCGTCATTTAGATTAACTTCTCTGCACACATATACACTCACCTATTTTTAAAACTTCCTCTTGAAGGTCTTATAAAAAAAAACAACTTAATTTCATCATCGGCAATAAAAGAGCTTTATCTCTGAGCAAAACTGATCAATATTGCTCTTATGGTAGTAAAGCACCCCTGAAGCAGCTGACCAGTCCATAAGCTCTACTGGGAGTTAAAGACCTCATGTTTAACCCAAGAAGTGCTCTCTGGTACCAAGACAAAAAACATCCATGCAGCAGACCAACTAAAATTAAAATGTTCCATCAATATTCAAATTTGCTTGTTCTTCAGCAACAATGGTACAACAATGTCAAATTTGTTGATGCCATACAACAAAAGTGAGTGTATCACTAAAACATCATAAGGATTATTCCCCCCAGAAAGTGATGGATTAAAACACCAGTCTTCATCATTTAAACTAGAGAACCTTTATTAAATAATTCATGGTCAATTTCCATGAGGTCTCAGTTTAATATTTCTCATCTCAAAAAAAAGAAAAAGAACTAGTAGACCATTCCTCTGGCTTAGTGTGCATATCAAGGCTGACCTGCATAGCAGGACAGGGGGGGAGTTATCCATCTTCCCCTTAACAGAATTTCTGAGTGGCAGGACCGGTGTCAGTCCACTTTTAATTCAATCATTTCAAAATCTATGCAAGCACGACTTCCAAATAATTTATTTTCATCGAATTCACAGGTTCGGTTTATTTCAGCTCTTGTTTTGCGTGCTACCTTCCCCATGATGGGGAAATTATTTCTGAATAAATTGAATTAAAAGTAAAGTGGACCCAGCCCTGGATTTAAGAGTGCTGAAACTACAAACAACAAATAAAAAACCCAAACTGCTGAATCTCTGCTCAAACTGCTCATTCTGCAACTCGTATTTGAACTGACAGATGTGAACCATCCATTTTAGGCAAACAGCAGTTTAGAAAACACACACACACAAAAAAAAATAAGATTGAAAAAGCATAACTGTGTTTAATAATATTGCCTTTTAAGGGGTTGGAGGATTTTATCGTCCGTCCCCGGCTCTTCTTCCTTGAGGCAAATGAATTCACGCTTACTGAAGACCGCCTTCACAGAAAAAAAGACAGGTTTGGATGAAAAAGTGCTTTTTTGTTCTGTTCACTCCGTAATTCAAAACCTAGAGCAGTATATTCACTACACGGGATAGGTTATTAATGTAAAGCTAAACCATGTGAAACAAAAATGATGGGCAAATACACTGCATGTTGCAGAATCATTTGTACAGTGAGAGGGCTTTACATGCCGGCAGGTTTGTTTTCTGGTTGTAGCCGACATGAGACAGTAGCAACTTTGGTAGTCGGTGCCCTACTAAGATTAAAAAAAAAAAAAAAAGGGGGCTACAATGTCCTGTGCAAAAAGTACAAATGCACTGAAAGATAGACCTGTCTGAACTTTCAACTGAGGACTAGGCAGGAACGGGCAACTACAATTAGGAGTTGTTAACTAAGAGCATTCAAACCTATGAATATGTTGTGACTATGTATCAAAACTTCGATATACAGTGAGTAAATAGCTGACACTGTGGAAGCTTAGTTGCAAAATGTCTCTAGCTGGCACTTTCAGTCAAAAATATGAGGGTATACATTGGTTGTGAATGACAAAAATGGCAAACAAATTTCTATCACATTAAATGTAACCAATGGCTCTGCAACTGCAACTTTTTTCTTCTTTTTTTTTTTCTTCAAATAACTGATACATACACACAACATACAGATTTCACTGTCCACCAGTGAGAGTCTGAGTCGGTAAGCGTAGTAATCCCAAAAGAAGAGCTTCATACCGTGTCAACTGTTTCAGTGTCTCGGTTTTAAGCAACAGAGTTGAAACGTCTCCTTTGAAGCACTCCTCCTCCTCCCTGGCCTCCCATCATAGTCCGCCAAGTCTGGCGCTTCTGGAAGGAGGCCAAAACTAAATGAAAACCCCTTTTCCAAAGTCTCGACAACAATTTTGTAATTTCCTTCTGCCTTCAAAAAAAAAAGAAAAAAGAAAAAAGAAAGAAGTTTTCTGGTCCATCACCACTCAAGGTGTAGTGTAGCTGCTTGTATCCTTTCCAAAATTGTAATACTCCTCCATGTCCTCCATGTTTGCTGTAGTGAGTTTAGTGAGGTTTTGGGAGCCACCATTGTCCATACTGTCCGGTGCTGTAAAGCTGAAGTTCTGTCCTTCATATTCCCCCTGGCTTTCCATTTCAGGAAGAACCTCTGGAAAATAAAAAAAGGCATTGACTGACATTGGCCGGGCAACATAAGGAAAGAACATTAAGTACAGGGCATCATCCACCCAACTCACACCTGTTTGAAAAGTGAGGTGTTTAGCCCTTTTGGGATAATCCTGGACAGTGTGATGATTTCAACCTTGCAAACATATTACATCAGTGAATTAATCTTATGTCCTAGACCAGTGGTTCTCAAATTTTTCAAAATGAGTACCACCTCATAAAATATATGGCTCTTCAAGTACCACCCAACCGACATTAACGTACAGTAGTATAGGCTTATTTAACAACATATACAGTTTACATAGACAATTTAATTTGTTATATGAATGTTATTTATTTTAACTGTCATAAACAGGATGTGACAAGTGATAGTGAAAACAACTGTACTGCATTAAAACATTCTCAGCACCGCTGGCGATAAGAAAAGGCTGCTCTTAATAGAGGACTCAGGCTTGGGGAGACGGCATCTCCCGCGCCCCCGCCGATCCCGCCCGGGGGCCTCTGCCATCGATGGTGGCTGGGATCGCAGCACGGCAGAAATGGACTGTGTTTTTACCATCGGCGTAACAGCGCCGTGCCGCATTTGCAGTTTTAAGGCCCAGGGAAACGAGCCCACCAGCGCTTTGTAACGCTGGCGATAAGGAAAGCCTGCTCTTCATAGAAGACTCACCCTCGGGAAGACGTTATCTGGTTGACTCCAGCTCCCAAAATAGCCTCGGGAACTCATGTGTCATCTTTACATACCTCCACAATGGTATATTATTTAATCTTTTTAAAAAATTCCCGCGTACCACCAAAGAGAGACCAAGTACCACAGTTTAAGAAAGACTGTCCTAGACTAAAAACGAGCAGAAACAAGTAGAGATGTGTCAAATAATACGGAAAAAAAGAAAAATAGATATAGTGTGAGTTGGACCAGGGGATTGGTATGTTGATGCCAGTAATGCAGGAATTGTACCCGACTGTCGTGGTGAAGAGAGAGTTGACTGTTTAGACTGAACTGGTCAGTCCATGCTCTAACCCTCTCCTACAGTCATGATCTGGCCAATGACTGAAAGAATAATGTTGCAAATATATGCGGCCAAAAGGAGCTTCCTCAACCTTAGAGACAGAAAGTGGAGGAAGTATTAAATGAGCCACTGGAGGTTTCTCGGTCTCATCCAACTGGGAAGAGATCCCACGTTAGACCCAGAACTCAGTGGAGAAATTATATATATCATCTGGCTTGGGAACGACTCGGGACCCGCCAAGGGGAACTTGGAAAGTGTTGCTAGGGAGAAGGACATTTAAAATACCTGCTTAACCTGCTGTCACCATGAGCTGACTTTGTATAAATGCAAGACAAATAAAAGCTCGGACAGATGGGTAGAATGCATAAAGCTCACTTCCAGCTCCATATTTCTACTTCTTCTTTGCATTTAACAGTTTAAAATAATCTTCATTTATCTCATACTTGGTTTTAGTGTGGCCCCACCTCCTCTTTGAAACAAGCTGTTTTAGATCTTCTTGCTTTTAGACAACTTTCATCTGACTTGTGGCCTGATGCAATCAGAAGGTCTAACCCTAACCCTAACCCTAACAGGAGGTGTGTGGGACTTAAGTGCTCACAGCCACAGCTGTGTGCCTGAGATGACCATTTTAGGGATATCTGCTCTCACTAACACAGATCCAAGAGCTGTGTGAAGTCTGAGCTAAGGCTCATATGGATTACTTGTACATGAACTGATGTCATCATCTGCAAACATCCACTTCTGAAACAGTATAAAACACCTGGATAATGTGCTTATCTATAAATTATTATCCAACTTTCATACAAAAATAACTGTAAAAAGGTGTAGCCTTTTCGTTGTTCTCTGATATATGAACGTTTGTCCATTTTTAATATAAGGACCCATCCCTTTAACAGTAAATGCATATGACAGAAAGTAAGTTTAATATTAATGTTAAAAAAGTGAGCCTAACCTTGTCCTTCTGGTGAGACATCCATGCCATGTTTGACCTTCATGTGCCTGCTGAGATTTCCTTTCAGGTTGAACTTGCTGGTGCAGTAAGGACACTTGAAGGGCTTACTGCCAGCATGGAGGTGCATGTGACCCAGAAGGTTATACATTCGGTTGAAAGACTTGCCACAAACCTGGGGAAAAAATTATAATTTAGGTGCACGAATATAAACAGAGAAAAAAAATATACCAGATGTGATAAAAGCATCCTGCCTGGTGATTAAAGCCTCTCATGTCTGGGATTTTGTTTCATTTAATTTTAGAAAACTTACTGATATCAGGTTATAAGACGCTTATGAGATGCTTTCTAGGAGCACTTTCTTCTCCCCCATAATCCTATTACGTTAAATTAAATCGATAGAAACTAAAAATGCAACATCACAACTAATTTCACGCCAGTTAATTAAACAGTACTGCACACTCTGCTATCAGTCTGGAGTTAAAATACGCACCTTGCATTTGAATGGCTTCACAGGCAGGTGGACGATCATGTGGGTCTTGAGGGTCTGTTTCTGGATGAAGCTCTTGAAGCAAACATGACACTGGAAGGGTCTGACGCTGTTGTGGATGAGCATATGCCTCTTCAGGTTGGCAGACAGGGTGAACTCTCGGGAACACACGTCACACTTGTGGCCTTTCATCCCCTGCAGAGTGCAAAGAGAAGACAAAGGTCCATCGGTCAAATACAGCAATAGCTGTTCTGCTTGCTTCCAAGAGTGTGAGACGTTGGCAGATTTACCGATTCATTTGAACGTGTGGGGTCTAAAACTGCACTCCTTTTCCAAGTCACAACACACCCAAACCTCAGCGCGCAGACGCAGATTTTTAGATTTAGTGTGACTTTCACATTTTATCTTTAAATCTGCATTGTGACCAAATTTCCTCACTTTTTTTTAACAAAGGACAGAAAAATTACTAAGAGCAGTCAGCGTATTTTTTAAAACTTTTAATATTAGCAAAACAAACAAGGTTAAAGTGGCTGAGAGAACCTTTTATGGTCCTATGCTATTCCAGCCTAATGATGTTATTCTTGGACTATAATAAAATAACTCTGTGTGTGTCGCAATTCAAAACTATTTTATCTCAAACTGGACTTTGGTGCTGATAGCCAGCGTCTGAAACAAGCAGTTTCTTCTGATTGGCTGGCCCTTGTAAACAGAAGGGGGTCACAGAGCAGGTGGGCGGGGCTTTGGCACTCACAGACAGAGCTGTGTGGTTAACTTGACCTAACTAAAGACACCTGCTCTCACTGATACAAATCCAAGAGTAGAAAAACTGTCTGAAACAACATTCAGCCTGAGTTTTGGCTCACGAGGATTACCTGTACCTGTACACACGCTGACCTCATGCAAACATTCACTAATGTAAAAAAAACAAACAAACAAACATATATAAGAGCTGGGTTAAAATGCTCTACTGTAACTAAACTATACAACTTTAGCTTCAAAAACAACAGCAAGAGAATAGCATTCATGTAAGACGGGGGTGGCTAAAGAGTCATCATCCCGCGCACAATGTCAGGCCAATATTTTAATCCTGCCTGCAAGTTATTGCTCATTCCTCCAACCATATCAAAATCTATGGCAGCCATTTTAGGTGTACCAAAAGAGATCACTCGAATACAGGAAAAAGGCCCTTTGTATCATCTTTATTCAGCTGCTGTAACATTCTCAAACACATGCAGTGGGTCACAGGAGCAGACAACTGTCATCTAAGGCCTTGAGGCCTGTCTCAATGAATGTGCTGCTGCCTCTTGCGCTCCACTCTGCAGTCAGTGTCGGTACACAAAAACCTGCGACTGAATGAGTGGATTCTAGGCTATTGCGAGGAACAAATATGTATTACGGGACACTAGTGGGTCGAGAGACTGTGTTTGTACGAGCAGACAAATCTGGCAGACTGTCCATCCGCCCACTGTCTGCACGGCAAATGGGTCGAGCTGCCGTTATCCACCAGGGGGAGCAGTGAACAGACGACCAGCTCAAACAGAAGCCACAAAAGAGAATATTCTCTCCACTGAACATTCACTGCTCTCATCACTTCCAGTTTGATGATGAACGTGGCTTTGGATTTTTGTTCCCCCTGTAGAAAGCACATTTGAGCCAGTCCATAGCAACAAAGCATTTTCATTTGCCACTGTGTGGGATTTCTATCTGTAAGCTATCTTCTATTCCTTTACCCATTAGCATGACTAGAATGTGTTGGGGGGGGGGCACTTATTCAAAAGGAACTGATTTTAGATTAACCAAGAAGGATCACAATTACATGCAAAAGGCAATCTGATGCATCCTCATCTCTCTCTCTTCCTCACCTGTGTGAATGTGTGGAAAACAGCAAGGGATGAAAAGCGTGACAAGGAGATTGAAGATCTTTGCTAAATTGCAACATTTGCCTGATAATTCCACCATGCTTCTCATTTCCTTTAATTTTTTCACCATTTTGATTAAGTACTGCGTGTTTAACTGCTGATAAAACCGTTGCAATGATTTCTCAACGTTTGCACAGGCAAAATGCATCGTATCCAAGCAAATATTAACAAAAAACATATTTTACATGTGTATTGATACTATTTGTTTAACAACGCAGACATGGTTTTGTTGGCATAAAAAAAATTATTCAAGGCTAGAAACTCAATTTCCTTCTTTTTTTCCACGACCCACCTGGAGCTCGTTCTATTCACCGGGCAATTAATTACCGTACTTAAAGTAACTCAATATAAGAAAAATATATTTTCTCATCAAGAGTTGTTGGCACTATATTAATAACAATTTCAAATGAATGAAAAACAAAACAAAACACACACACACACAGAAAAGTCTAACATTACCATGTTGATGGAATAGCTTCCCCCCCCCCCATCCATTGTTTTTCTTCCACTTATCCAATTCATGGTTCGGGTGGTGGCTGGAGCTCTAGTGGCTGTTATTCTTTATAACTTATTAAATCTGGATGCCATATTCTGTATATTAGACTGAGATATGTTGATTCTATTTTGACTTTAAATTATACGTTTTTGTAACAACATGAATACGACAAAGGATGCCAGGTAGGTGGATGCTTGTATCTGTCAACTACACCCAGACCTTAAGGTGAATCATACATGAATTGCAGATGCAAATGATCTTTTTTTTTGGTTAGTTTGCTTTGACTCTCTATTAAAAAAAGAAAGCCAAAGCATTTAATCTTCATGTACAACCTAAAAGAAGAAAAAAAAGCTCTCAGCAGGATACTGATCTACAGGTAACATTTACAGCATGTGTGCAACTTGAGCAGTCAGATACCTTATGAGTGAGCGAGTGCTGACGTAGATGGTGGAGTTGCACAAACTCCAGGCCACACTGGGAGCAGGTGTAAGGCCTCGGGCTCTGGTGCTTCAGGAGGTGGTTCTGGAGCTGGCTACGGTAGGCGAAAGACTTATTACACTCGGTGCACTGGAAGGTGTGGGGGCCCTGGTGGCTGGTCTGGTGGCGTTTGAGGTGGGCATAGGTGGGGAACTCCATGCCACATTGCGAGCACACATGGCAGCGGCCTCTTTCGTGCTTCACCTCGTGCGCTCGCAGTTCGCTGGGATAGGCGAAGCCACGGCGGCAGAAGCGGCAGCTGTAGGGCTTCACGTCGGTGTGTTGCAGCATGTGTCGCTTCAGGTGGCTGGTCTGGGTGAAGCCCTTCTTGCAGACTGTGCACTTGTGGGGCCGCGTACCTTGGTGGGTTAGCAGATGGGTTTGGAGGTGACTGGGCTGCTTGAAAAGCTTTCCGCAATGTGGACAGGCATGCGGTTTGATGCCATTGTGGCCCAGGATGTGTGTGACCAGGTTATACTTAGAGGTGTAGGATTTGTCGCACATGCGACACTTCCATCGTTTCAAACCGTCTCCCACGTCTACGCAGTAGGATTCATCAATCTGGATGTTGATATCTAGCCGGTCTACTCTTCGGCCACCGTGTCTACGTGGAGGCTGGGGGTGTGGAGGCTGGGGATGCTGCCCTGCTGCACTCCCATCTGTCCACATCATACTCTGGCTGCCGTCTTCATACTCGCCCCCCATTCCCATCTCTGTAGAATCATAGCTTCCCACTTCACTAGTCTGGAAGTAGCTGCTGATAGCTTCCTCCTGCTGTGTGGGTTTCATCATTGTGTTCCCCTGGTGTTCTACCTCTTCTTCATCCTCTCTACCACCTCGACCATGACCCCCCATTGGGCGCTGGCCCTGCAGTCCTCTGTGGCCCTGCTCCGGTCCCCTGTGGGCCACCTGGGGGGGAGGAGGGTGGACATGTGTGTTGGCCTGCTGCTGATTTGTAGCTTCCCGCTCACATTCTGCACAGTTCTTGTTGGTGCCTCTCAGGGTGGCCGGATCCACTTGAACTAGACCACCTCTGGGAGCCATATTGTTCAGCATGTGGACACAGGAGGACAGTCCAGAGTTCATCCCTTCGCCTTTCACGTGGGAAGAGGACATGTCACCGGCTTGAAGGCTATGACGATCAGGGACCACCATTTTCCCATCTGGATGCTGAGGCGGCCCCTGCTGCCACCTCCGCTGGCTGCAGCTTGGTTGCATCTGACCGTCTTCTCCCAAGTTTTCTCCAAGATAATCTCCGTTGGCGCCGATAAGTTGGTCTGCGTACTCGTAGTCAACTCCGTCTACTGGGGGTGCAGGGGACTCTTTTGGTTCACCAGTGTAGAAGCCGTTTGGTGCAATGGTAGCTCCGAACACCTCATTCTGGGAGATGAGACCTAGCACGGCGGCCTGGGCCAAGGACAGCACAACTACTGGATCTGTCTGTGTGCCTATGTCCACCAGCCTGGCCATTACCTTGGGCTCACATCTACCCAGGCGCCGGCTCGCCTCCTCCTGGAACAGGAAAAGAGAAAAACCGTTGGTGAAGAGATCAGCATTTCAATGTCTTTTATTGCAAAGTATTAGAGAAGGGGGAACAGTGTAAATATTTATAAAGGCAGGAAGTTATGTTTTCAATGTGAACTATTGTGCTCCGTCCTCCACTCCTCCAAAACAAGCTATTGAAGAAAAATGGTGGTGAGACTCATCTGATCAGATTCTTTGAGCGAGTTGCAGATAGAGAGAGGGGGAAAAAGTAAGAGAACAATTTTGATTTTCAGGAGCTGTTTATTACATCACTAGAAAGGATGCGCAAAAGCAGACAACATTTCCTCCCACTGAGGCAAATCTATCCCCAAATCACTCTTCTTAGTACAAGTAGTCAAGCTGAATGAACAGTGTCCAAAAGCAAACCTTCAGATCTGTAGAGACAGGAACTATGAAAGGCGTGCTAACCATGCATGATGTATGTGTGTGTGTGTGTGTGTGGGGGGGGGGGGGGGGGAAAAAGGGGGGGAAGAAAACCCAACAAAAAAAAAAAAAGAAGGGGAAAAGAA
>VUQR01023695.1:20416-37406 GCA_015108515.1 Hemichromis elongatus | reverse complement strand
AATGAAAGCGGGGAGAAAAAAAAAAAAAAAGAAGGATAGACTTACTACTGCAAAAATAATTCAACCATAAAATAATTAACGGACTGTATAATAGCATGTTATTCTAGACTACAGCAGAATAACTTCAGCACTGCTAATCCTTTTCATGCAGAGAATTTGGCATGATTGGGGTTATACTGGCAGGCCCAACCGGACTCACCAGACAACTCTTAGCAACTTCACACAGCAAAGGCTGGCAAGGACAGCATTTAGCCAGACCAGCAGCGAGACCAAAACTGACAGGCATGACTCGCACCTAATAAGCATTACATACTGGAGCTGTCTATTAAAAACTCCTTCAGAGCGCACTCCAGAAAAACAGGCGTTTGCTTGATAAAATATTGTGCATTAAAATTATCTGTGTCTTTTGTTGTTTTTTTTAAGTTTTAATAATAATTTATCAGCTAAAGACAGATACTGTTACTCTAAAAAGACCAAGAGCCTCAACCGGGCTACTTCCTCTGCACATCGGCACAGTGATGTTAAACAGGCATACTGGTAGAAAACTCAACTTCTCCATTTACTTTTAGCACAGTAGCATTTTGCAGGAATCTGGTCATGAACTAAGGCACTGAAGGGCATTAAAAATCTGACCCGGGTATAGTCATATATGAGAGGTTAGTGGATTACCACAGTAATATCCATCCTGAGGGAAACATAAATATTTGTACCATATTTTCTTAGCAATGCATCCAGTATTTCTCAAGATGAATCTACGGAACAACCCACAGGAAAAGTTTATGATTACCATATGCAGTAGGATTAAACTTTAAGAGATTCTGGATGTGTTAAAAAAAAAATCATGGCATTCCATGCAATTATTCAAGAGATATTTCAGGCTGAACTAACAAACTGATGCTGCAATCCCTCGAGCCATGCCACTTGCACGAGGAAAAAATTATTCTTGCACAGAGTCGAGGGTTAAATGCAGACCCCTCTCTCTGTCCGCTGTGTAGCAAAGTCTCTGGTGAAAATAACAGTTAACAGCACTGGTTTTTGGTCCATTCACAATCACGAGTAAAACAGCCAGATTAATCCACGACAGTTGTGGTACCAAAAGTGCAATATTTAAACACGAGAATGGCAAAACTTCAGCCAGTCTGGTAATGCAAAATAATGAAGCCCTAAAAAATGAATTGTCAGCTTGCTTTGGTAATGCAGTTACCCTAAATCTGGTTTTATGTTTAACAATTCAAAACTGAAAAGGGTTTTCTTCCAGAAGGTCTGGGCATTGTAGCGCCGAAACAGGCCTATACACTGCACTCATGCAGGACATACAAACAAGCAGGCGATGCACATTGGAGGTCGTTCAGCTGTTACCAACAGGCCCCACACATTAGGCCTTTGTGCTTTGAGAAACAATTTTTTTTAACCCTGCCTGCAGCACAGCAAAGCGCTGCAATGTGCTGACACCATCATCAGCTATTCTAAACCTTTTACCACAGCTGTATTCCCAAAGCGTGATAAAGAGCGGAAGGAGAAAATAAAAAAAGCCTATTTTTCATTTATCTTAATTTGCCAGAGATGCATCTAATTTTCTGATAAGATGACTGGGTTTGGGTTTTTTTTTCTGGATTATGGGGAGTAAGACTGCTGTTTGGCCCTGCTGGACTAGCTTTAACCATCATCCTGCTGATGTTGATCCATAAACGAATGGCTTATGATCCCCTGAGTAGAATACAGATTGTGAAAACCAGCAGCAGCGGCGGCAGTGCAGTGCAGTAACGCATTATCGATCCAAACTTGAGGAAATTCATCACTGTGTAACCCAAACTGAATGGGATCACACCAGTAACAACGCTCGTCAGTGTTCCAATTACTGCATTATGATATGAGCACTCACTACTAATGGCTTGGACCACACCCACACCTCCAAAGTTTTGACTTCATCGTGCATACTGACATCATTTTGACAAAATCTGACCACTTACATCCAGATAAACAAAGAAACACCTCAAAGACTTTTGGCCAAACACACACAGTGTTACACAATATCAACTACAATTTAATAGCTGGTGAAATCAGTCACATAAAACTTGTCCTAAGTTCTACAGATAAAAGTCGATAGCTTGTAAGCAAAATTATTTTGGCTGAAAAGCCTTACTGCGCAAATAGATAGTAGCCATTATCATCAAACAGAGGAAGTCAAAGAGCCTCAAAACGGCATTCAGGGAGGCAGAGCACTGAAATCGATGTGGCCATGACTGGCTATCCACTATAGCGGCTTGACACTTCAGAGAAAAGTACAACAGGAGCCAACAGATAAACTCTTTGAAAGACACCACGGAAGTGGACTCCATAATCTGAAAACACCGACCCTACATCACTTGAACACTTACGCAGGAAACAACAGAAAGACAAAACTGACTGAAGATGCTGAAATGGCCACAGTAACAGTACAGAAGCGTGAGGTGGACGGAGGTGGCTGATGTCCTGTTCTCCCGCGGGCACCTGGATGATTGAGTCATTTAAGTCAAAGCATGATTTCAGGGCGCTCATTCACTCAGTCACTTTGAAAGAGGCTATTGGCAAGTTCTGCAGCGTGAATTAGGATCTGCACAGCAGTGATACCTTGGTGAACGCTGCTGAGTCATTTAAATATTTCCCTCTAAATGACCATCAATTAGATGACCCATAGACCGCAAAGGGAGGATATCTTTTTAATTACTGCCAGCCACTGAAGTGCAGTGACTCAGAGAACATCTATAGGCCCCGAGCTGCCAACTGGTATGCACAGTATGCTGCTGCCTTGCTGCATGCAGTGCACCGTCCTCATTACATGATTAGACACTGCATGGCAGGTATGCAAGGGGTCAGCAGTATGATTACTGGCTTTGGCTTTGCATTTCATTACAGAAAATGGCACAGAGTGCCAGAAATGAGACAGCCCTACAGTACCTTCACATCCCTTGACAAGCCAGTGTTAGATGCACTGACCTCATTAGTGCAGTGGAGGATACCTGTGTGGCCTATCAATGATCTCTGACAGCCCTTGGAGGAGTCAGCCAACTGGTGGTAGCTTGTATTTCCCACAGCAGCGGCAAGCAGCTTTGGCTACAGGTTACTGCAGTGCATCTTCCCGGTGCTTTGCGGTGTCGAAATATCCCCCTCTGCGCAGGGTTGTGACCAAAATTTGGCCTCGACTGTGCGTTACATACACCAGGGCTGAAAGTGGCCAGCCTTATCTTAACGCTGGCACTGTCGACACTTCAGCCTGCTGAAAATAAACCATTATCCCCACGTCCTCCAAAAAACTTCCACCGCATCTTTAAAAAAGAAAGACCCGACAACTTAACGGCAAAAACTTTGTTGAAGACAGGCCTGCAAGACGTCTTTGGCACGAACGGGGTGGGTTATGTGCATGTGCATGGTCTAGATTAGTGATGGCTAATGTGGCCTGGTGTCGCCCCTACTCCTTTATGCGTCTCTTTCCCCATTCTCTCCATCCCCCTCTCTCGACGCCATCTGTTTGTGGCATGAGAGAATGTGGAAGTAAAAAAAGAAAAGACGACATTTTGGCTGTAGTTGTTGACCTACATCGCGCGGTTGTTTTCGGCACGGCGTGAAAAGCCGCACCGAAAGACAGTCGCCCAAAGCGCACAGACGGTGAAATCGCCGCACATAACGCGCATACATTGTCGAGCCTGGTCAGGAGGAATTTAATAAGTTACGGTTGAAATACTCCTCCTTCGCCTCGCCGGGCCGGACAAGTCAACGCTCCAGCGCCACATATACATTTCTGTTCCCTCTGTAATCTCCAAAGGAAGATAAAAGCGCAACTCACCTGATTCCAAAATCGGTTTATGGTGGCGACGTGGCTGTGGTTAATTTTAATATGGGAAAAACAGTTACAACGGTGGGTCCCCGTTGTGTGTAGCAGGAAGGAGGGAAGGGAAGGGAAGAGGGGCTGACGTGAATGAATAAACAACTGAGCTCCTCCTCAACGCCACAGCGGACTCTAGCTCAGCTACTTTAATAGGTACAATTAATCACCACGCAGTGAGCATCATATGTTTTTGCACCTTTTATGAATTAATACTTGTGGGTTGTTGTTGTTGTTTGTTTTTTTAACAACCTTTTCAATAATATATAGAGGCTATTAAAGACCTGAGATGTTAACTTCAGAATTTCTGAATACATGTTTTTGGTTTACCCAAATTAGAATTGGCCTGTTTTACTGGGTAATTTTATTTTTAATATTAATTTACATTTTTTTGAAAACTGTGCTGGACACAATTGCATGAGCTTAACAAAGTCCACCAGGTGGCACTATGTCTGCATCCCAAACACAGGAGTGCATCGCCCATGATGAATCAGAATCAGAAAGGGTTTTATTGCTAAATGTTGAGCAGGTTTACAACATTAGGAAATTGCTGCGGTACTTAGTGCAAATATACTGGACAGGCACTTTAAAGATCCGCTCTAGATGTAAAGATTTTTCATCAGAACTGTTACCTCATGCAAATATTTATTTTTGAAATTGTGTATATCTGGAACATAAGTATGTATGCAGTGAACATAGACTATATAGAATAAGCCCAGACCTTCCACACCTAGAAGTTCCTATAGGTCTAAAGGTAAGCCAACGCAGGTGCCTTAAACCAGCATTATTATTATTATTATTATTATTATTATTATTATTATTATAGCCACCAGGGGGCGATACTTTGGTTGCAAAAAAAGTATCCAGTCTTATAGAAGTCTGTGGGATAACGCCTTTCTGACAGGAACTCTGTAAACAATTTTAGTCAGGTGGACTCAGTTGGCAATGTCAATGTTATAAATTTTTCTTACTGTCTGTCCTACCATGACAGCAGCCATAGCTTTAGGACTAACATTGCCTCAAGTTTGGCATTTAGCACGACCATGCTTCTTTGTTTGCTTACTTTTTAAATAGGATGTGACCGTATTTAAATAGAAATTCCACTAATGTAATTACTGGTTAGTTCACTTGGTTAGCAAGGTGAATCTGTGTTTCACTGTAATATTAAATGAGATTATTATTTTGGACGGGGGGGCATGTAAAAAAGAATAAATAGTGTCTTTGATCTGTCACTGGTGACCACAGCTCTAATGGTGCATTACTATAAGTTCAGTTATTTAAAACGGTTAACTACGGTTGTCACAGAGGGCAAACTAGAGGGACCCCTTTTTAAATTGCAAGCTGTAAGCATGTATATTTCTACTACTCTGTTAAAATGGAAAGTTTAAAGAGCCTCACGTGGTTTTCGGGTCAGCCCCAAGTGGCCATTTGTGGTACTGCAAGGTTTGACACTAACAATAAGAATTTATTATTAATTTGGAATATTTTACTGGGATATTAAAAGCATTCATTCATAATACAGAAGTTGAATCCTGTCCTAGGTGGAACACATCCTGGATGGGTCAACACAGAGACACACAACCTTATTAAAGCTATTTTAGAAACAATGTTTTCCTTCTACTGTCATTGCCTGATGTAATGAAATCACACATGAAATAAAATTAAGGAATCATCAGACTTACATTTTGATTTTCAAAGTTAAGTTATTTAAAACATGATCTTAGTGGGTGTTGCATAAAGCAAAAATTGGAACATTTCTAGTTTTTTAAAAAGTGTGTTAAAGTCATGAAACGTTTTCCCTGTGATGAGAAATACAACACTGACACTAGAGGGCACAAGCACTCCACTGAGCTCCTGTGACAGCATGCAGCATGTTTTATTTTCTGTGTCTAAGTGATTCACATGTCATTTGATTAAGATTCCTTAATTCATTGCTGTTAATGTGTGAATAACTACATCAGTGTTAATCTTTTTGTAGTGTCAACGCAGGCCAAGGCAGGTCCACTGTAACAGCCTTTTATGACACAGACATCAACGTCTGTCCAGTGGGATATAGCTCTTCCTTTACATTTTAAAACATAAAAGAAATTAATTCTCAGTTGACCAAGTTAATCTGTTCTTGGCAATCAGGAAATGACTGAGGTTTTGTATGCAGTGTGGAGATGTGGCCTGCAGTTCTGTTGTTCGGTGCTATCAGTCTGTGCAGAAGGCTGCGCAGGCAGGCCCCTGCAGTCTGTGATTATCCAGTCTTATTGACAGAATATGATCTTTTACATAAAGATGCTGCTGTGCCCTTCATTATTCACAGGTTCGTGAATACAGATGCGCTGCGAATTTTAAATGTTTGCAGGTCATTGGTCTCGAAACTTTGGTTAAAACCGTGTCAGCAGAGTGAGATGAGTTTTTATTGATTTCTATGTAAAAGACTTAAGGGTAAGAGCACTGCATACTATGTCAGAGGGAAAATCCGCTCATTTTTCCCACAGGTAGTGAACAGTACCGGAGCAAACAACAGACCATGTGGGGGTGTTTGGAAAGCTTATAACTCATACTTGCTACACGCTGGCCATCTGAGGTTCTCTCACAGCCTTTGCTTTAACATATGCCTTTTTGTCTTCTGTTAGCAAAGAGTGCTGTTCAAATAAAGATGGTGTGTAAAGCATTATACAATTTTTCCCCCCATTCAAACATATTAATATTCAAGTCTTGTCCTGTTAGTTTATCATGATGAGCTACTGCGATAATTCGAATGCCTGCTTATTATGTTGCAGAAATCTGTGCAGTAGAGTCTGTTGGAAAAAATAGGTTTTAAAATGTTGCACCTGTGGGTGGTTATTTAACAGTGCGGCCTATCTCCTACTCGCCTACCTCCTGTCTAGACTGTGTGATTACCATCTGCTTCATCACTCTGGACTGTCCACTGTTTGCTGAGCTCTCTCTCTCTCCCCTCTCATAAAACACAACCAGCCACAAACACAAAAAATTAAAATACAAATGCAGATTTTTTTTCTGCCAGTAAATCCACCTCTTAAAGTAGATTCATGACTGTCACGTAACATAACAGACTAATGTCCACGCTGCATAGTATTTCCATACTAACACAAGAACATTACGATGACTTGAGGATTAGAAACAAGTTGCACAATAATTAATCGGAAGCAGACTTAAAGGAAAAACGCATCAGTCAGACCTTGCCATATGCTACTTGTTACGGGTTGAGCTAGCTGGGACTTGTTTTGTGTCAAGTATAATTTTCTTCTAAAACTCCACATAGAGCCAGTGATGAGGTCATCCGCAAGATGGTTGTATAACAAGTTTGTGATGGTGAAAATAACAAAGAAGTTGTGGCGGCTAAGCTAAACCTGCTTAACCTTACCGAGTTAACATCATCATTGTGACTGAGTTAGAATAAGCATCAGTGTAAAACAGACACTAAGTTTTGCCGTATAATCATTTAAAACAAAATCCAATCATTCCTGCCGCTTGTTAAACTGTACAGCCTGGAAAACAACACTGTAGCAATCACACAAATTTAATTTTACAAATTACAGATGTGCATAAAAATGAAAGAGCCCAGCGTGCTTAATTTGTTACACAAGTGCATTTTAACTTGGGGCTGCCTTGTGTTTGCTATTCATTCCAGGTGGTGTAGTACTCTGGTTTCCCATTCACTTACAGTGGGTTTTTATTAGGGTGTAACAGTATTACTTCATTTGTCCTCCGAGCTCCCATTTCTTTCCTGAGATGTACAGGCAGCGGCGTGTTGCGGCAACTGAAGTTCACATGTTCAAATTCAAGCCGAATCTCCTGAGAAAGCATGTGCTGTTGTGTAAGACGCTCTTTCAAAGAAAAATCCTGTTTTGTCACGAAACATTTAAAACACGGAGAATTCTTTGCTCTGCAGCTGTGCAGGTATGTAAACTCAGATCAGCGTTTCTAATCAGCAGCAAATGATAGAGGCGTATCCAAGTACACATAATAGCATGTTTTATTCTAGATTCCACAAAAATGTAAGAGATGCATGTGAACTTTGACAGCAGTGTGAATGCCTCAGCGGGGTCAGAGTGTCTCAGAAAGTTTAATATAGCCGAGGTCCTTCTAGCCCCCTGGTGAGAGACCAGTAATTAACACGGGGGCATTTTCCTCTTGTTTAACACTCTGCCCTGGAGGTTATTTGAGGATATGTGGCTCCAGTTAGGCTTGATCAGGAGTGCCTGGTGTTAAAAATGTGTGAGCATGCAGAAGGACATGAAAGGAAAGAGATATCTTCACAGGCAGCTGGCTGAAAATTTCATAGGAGAAGACACATGAAAGTCTACTGTCATGGAGCTTCTCTGTCATGGTCACTACATTTTTGTTTCTAGTCGGCGAATCAGAGAAGTTCTACATTTTCATCTTCTATGCATTTACGAGGAGAACTCAGGTAATGGACACTCGCCCTTAATCTGAGTGCTCATTTGTGAAAACCGTGCTCGATTTGATTACAGGAGTGCATCAAGTGCTTAACTGTGATTCTTCAGTCAACATTAAAATGCGCTTACATCATTCATGTGGCAAGATAAATCAAATCATACTGATGTATTGCGGCATGTCTGAGCTTCTGAGTCCACCGAAAACAGGAAAAGCTTAAAGGATTTAAATAATGGCTCTTTACAATGTTGGGTTTTCAACAAGCGGTAATCAGTGTGGCACACGCATTAACTTTTCTTAATCCAGATAAATTATCCACTTGTTCGGAGCTGTGAAAAGTATTACCCAAAATACACAAGCGTTAGAAACTGTAGCAGAGCTGGCTAAGATAAGAGGGGAATGTGCAGAAGAAACATGCTGTCAGGCAGCAGAAACAGACAAGATGCTGGGCCTGATGTGCTTCAGGACATACTGTATAAGCAACTAAACCTCACTTAGTTGCCTATATTTGAATTATTACACTTACTATTGCAAACAGTCATTATGTTTGTCCAAGCTCTCAATGGATGCCTATGTACGACCCAACTCCCCCCTCAGCGGCCATTCCCTATTTTTACTTTGGTGTTCCTCTTCTTTGCTATCCCTTTGCTATTTCAAAGTGCCACCTTTGTAGTGGGATCATTTCTCATTATGAAAAAATGACCACTGAGTCTCTATCTCCTCTCTGTAATTCTAGTCTCCATGTCATCTATGTTACACTGATGGAGAAGGTCAGTGACTATTTTCTTTGGCCGAAGATTTGCCAGATTTTTCTGCTTGCATGTTTTCTTTAAAGATGACAGTTTGTCAACATTGTGCTTGGCGATACACTGACATTCTGACCTATTTAGAAAGGTTGACAGGATGCAGCTTCTGCAGAGTTTTGGTTTGCTGCTGACTGTACTGGGCCAATTTCCATCATCATCATTCCTCACCAGGCCTGCTTTTAATGTCATTCTCCACTCCTCCATTTTGCCTGATGATGCTGCACAGGTATAAATGCTTCTGATGTTGGAAGGTTGATTCCAGGTACTTTCAGTGGGTTAGGTGTTTCTGCACTTAGATTCATTATTTCTTCTTTTTTTTTTAGCTGATCTTCAGCCCAATTTACTCTCTGTACTGACAGAGTCCTGCATGTGCTTGTGTCTGACTGTGTGTGAATACTTTTCCTTATGTTCCATCTGAATAAAATCTAGTCTTTCACACATGTGCTATAAGTAGATTTCCATGACTGGCCACCATTTGCGTGTGTACAGCATTACTGAAAAGCACATGTTGTCCTTTTTTTCTGCACATGTAGCAGTCCTATTACTAATTGGACCTGCTTTCCTCCAGACTGTTCTGTTCTCTGATCATTGGTGTTAAAAGGTCTCAATGTGATAACCTCTCTGTTTCAGGCTATCTCAGTGAAGACAGATCCCATTAGGCAACAATGACTTCACAAATACAACAGATTAATTGAGTTAAAGTGATGTCATTATTAGATTTCAGTTCTGAAGTGGTTTAATACTGCAGTCCTTTGGGACAAAAATAAACTATGCTTTCTGTCTCTTGTTCATATTAAAACCTATCATGTGTTTTATCAATTCAGTGCTTCAAAGAAGCAGCATGTACTGTTTGCATACGGTGCAAAGAGAGTGAGAAGCAGTGGTGTCATCAACAAGATAAAATTAGGCTGAGTAACATGGATAATACATTCTTATAAATTCCTCCAACATTTAAAAACAAATTCAGTCTGGACAAACAAAAAAACAAGAAAAAAATGTCAAAAATTAAATATGCGCTTACTCCTTTTCATAACTGCCTTAATTGTTTGTGCCATAAATTCAACAAGATGCTGGAAACATTCCTCAGAGATTATGGTCCACATTCACATGATAGCGTCACACAGTCGCTGCAGATTTGTCAGCTACTCAACCACGATGTGAATCTCCCATCCCACCACATGCTAACCACATGCTCTGTTGGACTGAGATCTGGTGACTGTGAAGGTCATCTGAGTACAGTGAACTGGTCAGAAACCAGTCTGAGATGATTTGAGCTTTTTGAGACGAGGTGATATCCTACTGAAAACAACCATCAGAAGACAGGTACACTGTGGTTATGGTCAGCCAAAATATGCATGTAGGTTGTAGTGTTTAAACTATGCCGAGGGCCCCAAAGTGTACCCAGAAAATATCCCCCCACTGATGCTGGTCTATAAAGCTCTGAATGGTTTAGGACCAAAATACATCTGTGACCTCCTGACCCACTATGAACCTTCCAGATCCCTCAGGTCATCTGGATCCGTTTTTTTTTAATTTTTTTTATCAATGCCTAGAGTCAGAACCAGACATAGAGAAGCTGCATTCAGCTTTTATGCTCCATATATCTGGAACAAACTCCGAGAAAGCCTCAAATCAGCTGAAACACTCAGTTTATTTAAATCCAGGTTGAAGACTCATCTGTTCTCTGCTGCATTTGAATAAAGCACCAAATCCGCACTGTTTCACTTTTAAGCTTACATTGCAAAACTTACATTTTAACAACTGATTTTTATCTACTGTTCCTTTTTTCCCCCCCATTTTAAATGATGCCTTTTATTTGTTTTGTTTTTTAATGTCTCTGCAAAGCACTTTGAATCACCTTGCTGTTGAATTGTGCTATATAAATTAACTTGCCTTGCCTTGCCCCACATTATTACACCAGAAGCAGCAGCAACAGACAAAACAGGATGGATCTATGTTTTCGTACTTATGCGAAATCATGACCCTACCATTTAAATGTTGCAGCAGAAATCAAGACCAGGAAACTTTTTTTCAAATCTTCTGTTGTCCAGTTATGGTGTGCCAGTGTGAATGGTAGTCTCAGTTTCCTGTTCTTAAGAGTGACACTTAGTGTGGTCTTCTGTAGCAGTAACACATCTGCTTTAAGGTTCGACATTCTGCACATTCAGAGATGCCCTTCTGCATAGCTTGGGTTTAAAGACTGCTTATTTGAGTAACTGTTATCTTCCTCTCAGTTTGAAGCAATCTGGCCATTCTTCTCTGACCTCTGGCATCAACAAGGCATTTTCATACAGAGAACCACTGCTCACTGGATATGTTCTCTTTTTTATGTGTAATGCCAGTAACAGTAATAATCAAAGATAAAGAGAAAAGCCTGCTTTTACTCCTTGTTCATTTACAAACTGGATGATGCAAATGTCTCCCTGAAAGCCGAGGGCAGCTCATGTGTTTGAAAGCTATACTGTTCATCTTGCAGAAAAAAGAAGTTAGCAAGGTTTTTGGTATCCAGTACAAAGCTTTAATATAAACCTTGTGATTTTTTAATAGATAGGAGGATTTAAGCCTTGCACCTGTTAGGGATTTCTCCCTCCTTCTTTGGAAAAAAAAGAGTATTTTAGCCTGAGGTGAGAGGTTTGCACAGGTGCTGCTACTGTTTGATGTAGACACTCTGACTCGGGGAAATCCACCCACCTTTATGTGTATCTGAGTTATTGAAAACTTTCTTTCTGCTGAATTCACAGTGGGTTTTACAGTACAATTTCACATATCTGATAAGTCTTTGGCACATGATATCAAATGTAGAGTGTTCAGACACATAATGTTGTGATATAAAGCTGACAGGAGGCCACCCTGATCTGGTCTGCTAGACCAGATCTAAAGACTATAAAGAGTTTGCAGGCTTTATACTTTCATTACTAAGGTTTTTCAGTCACAGAAAATTACACTTCCAAAAAACCCCATTCAAACTACACTTAGGGTCCAAGTTTGAGCTTAACACCTTCGTAACTGGAGGTCTCACCATGGCCTCTCCTGCAGCACAACAACAGGAGAGCTGGCCTATTTGACTCCTTCAGGCTCAGCCCAACAGACACTTGCTGACAAGCCCCACCTAGGGACCTGGTCCCAAGGAGAGGCCTCAGTAACCCCAATTCAAGTGATGTAGTTTTTTCTCTTCCATAAAGGTCTTGTGAATTGCACTTAGTTTACTATAATTCACTTAGAACCAGTTTGCCTTGTCCCTACCTGGGACAAATTGCACCTGATAACATAACCTCTAGGATCATTATGGCACACAGACCCCTTTACCATGAGAAGGTGGTAATTGGTCACACCTCCACATCAAAAAAGAGCCAGTTGAGGTGGATCAGGCTTCGGACCAGGATGCCTCCAGGGCACATACAAGGTGAGGTATTCCGAGCTTGTGACACTGGGAGAACACTCAGGGGTAAATCGAAGACACACTGGAGAGATTATATCTCGGTAACGCCTCAGTGTCCCCTGAAGAGAGCTGGAAAGAAGGAAAGTATTTCCCCAGGATGACTATATTTCCTGCTGACTCCCACTTTTAAGTCTTTCTGACTTAGACATGAATGTCCAGATCTGGATCACACTTTAAAATTGGTCCAAACTCCAACTCTCTTAAAATTGGAAGGCTCTCCATAACCTTTTGTATCACTGTGCAAACAAACCAAATCAATAAAACTTTTTTGGCAGATGTAAATGTTGATCATTACTGCCTTTTCGAAAACACACCTTAAACATATTAATTCTAAACTGCACAAGACAAGAAACTAACAGATGGCTTTGATGTGTAGATGTTTCGCACTCAGGCCCACATAGATTAAAGTCTGTTCACCCCACTGGTCAGAGCGGATGTCTCAGCACTTATACCTTAAAGCCAAAACTGTCTGCATGGCTTTCTTCATGGGGTAAGTATGAAAACACATTTTAAAAAATAAGACCTGGTTTGTTTCCACTTCTTTATTGTTCCATAAGTACAGGGAAGAGAAACACTGCTAAGAGCTTGCAGCAGGCGAGTTAAGTGTCACAGAGACCACATTAACCACATGGCTAAAAATATGAGATGGGGCTTTATGCTTAGGAGATCCCAAGTGTGTGAAGGAACTTGCATAACCTGTCAGTGTATCATTTAGTTGTTAACACAGAAGGATTGCTGGGAAGCTGTTTGGTAAAAATAAATAGTCCTTAGATGTCTGAATATTATTAAAGACTCTCTTTAATAATATTCAAGGTTTTTCTTTAGCTTTTCAGTGGAGTTGACAACAAAAGGTTTAACACTTCACTCCATCAAAAAGCACATCCATTATAACTGATGAAAGCTTGACACTGGCTACTGACTCATATGTCAGTGCAGCACATTCCTGTGTCATAGCCTCACACATGCTTTTATGTATCAATTAAATCCCATCAGCCAAAGGTTATTCAGTATCTAGAGGGTCAAAAGATGAGCCTAGTCTGATGCTCCCGCACATCCTGTTACCAATGAGTCATTTAACGCTAAAAGAGCGATTGTATCATAAAAGAGAAAAAGTCCCATTGGCCTTGTTGGTCACATCTCTCTGACTTTATTGTGGGCAGTGATTGCTTATTGCTCTTTTCTTCTCTCAAAGGTGCTTTAAGCCATTTAAGTTGAGCTCTTTGCTGAGATGTTCAGTTCTTGGTTGTCAAAATTTGCTTTGAACATCATTTTGGCTGAAATGTGATTTTAATGATACCCAAAGAGAATTGCTTTGCATTTAAACTTCAATACTATTTCTTTTTTTTTTTAGCAGTGGTTTTTGTATGAAACTGGGATGCGCAATGCACAATGTTTAGATCATTTTAGCATAATCTGATTTTCTTTGGCTTTTTTGTCAGAGTTATTCACCAGTTGGATCCAGATTTTCTTTGTTCATTTTCTGTCTTGCCTTGAGCTCTTTAGTAAGAATTTTACACCTACAAACACTGTGCTCGGATCTTTTTGTTTGTTCTTGGCTGAAATACACTTGGTGATTCATTCCTTTAACAGTGTTTATTCAGCAATAAAAAGTTAAGTCCAAAAACGTTATGTTTTGTCCCCAGTCTTAGTGTTTCATACAGGGTTTTAAATACAGCTAAATAAAGCTGCAGTTGTGACTTTTACCTCCCATTTGCCATATTGATGATATTGTGGTAATTTTAAAAACAAGGTGGGTGGAGCTCATCCCAGTTCCAAGAGGCAGGGTACACCCAGAACAAGTAACCAATCCGACACAGGGCTAACACAGAGAGACATTCACACCTATAGAATCACCAATTAACTTAAACCCATTAATTGTTTGTCTCAAGACTTTGGTAGGAAGACGGTTTACCCAGAGAGACCCTATCCAAACTCCACACCCAAAAGCCCGGATTGTTCACTTCCACTAGCATCACATTGTTTCTTTTTTACTTTGTTTACATAAGCTACAACAGTTTCTGACCATGACGTGATCAAGTCGAGTGTGTGAAGCATGGGGTCAGAGTCGGGACACTTACAGTCAAATCATTAGTATCACTAACAGGATGAAATAAGAGAGAAGGGAGCAGTTACACTATCAGCCCTTCATAACCAGCCATGTTGGTCTTGAGCACTGTTATCAAAATAAACATGGTCTCTGATCTCTCTAGAGTAATTTTGTACATGTTGTTTTATAGGACTGTTATTAGTGGTTTTAGATTATTTATAACATAACGGTGATGAATGCTGGGTTGAGGGGCTCCCTGTGAATTATTGCGCAGGGACCCAGCAGTCTCTAAAAGTGCACCTGCATACAAGCATACTAGCAAGAAAAGGTTAAAACATATATTAATTTAAATCATCTTTAACATCCAAGTCTCTAAACATGAATCTGTGTGCACAAACATTTGAATCCCGCAGTATGCTGTCCTCCAGTGTCAACCTTTGCTTACCTTTAGTGAAGGCGTCACCTTTCTGTGGTTCCAGCTCTCAGCTTACCAGTTGACACACCTGCACAACCTCCTCCCCTCCTGCTCTTAAGCATCGAATTATCCATCTGTTTTTGCTCCATCCGGCTTATCCACCTGAGATCACTCCATCTACTCATGTAGCAGTCTTGCTCAGGCTCTCAGTGTATCCGTTATAAAAGTTCACTGCCTGCTCCCTCTTTGCTGCCACTGCTGGATACCTATCTGTTTAATACTCACCTGAATTCCTCTGTTGTTCTTTATCAGCTTGTTGTGAATCAACATTCTTGTTGTTGCATTGTGCACTTTTGATTAACATGCTGGAAATAATGAAACTGCATCTCTAAAAGGTTAATATATATACAGCTGGGGAGTATTTACACCAAAAAACTTATCTTTGATAAGAAACTCACTTTCGTGACTGTACAAGGAATCACTCCAGGTTCTGCATGTCTTATTTTATTAACGAAAGCTAGCTTGGAGCAGAGAGAAGACTTTGTGACTGTCTTTGGAAACTCTGTAAGAGAACTCTGGCCCTCAAAATCCAACTTTTGGCATTAAGTGAAAATGAATGTGTAAGTACGAGTGTTTCTGGGAAAAAAGTATGATTAGGGTCCCATTCCTTGTCACAAATTGCATCATTTCCTGCTTCTCCCCTCCTGGCTGATTGATTTCATATGTACTTTGAGGGGCTTGGCTGGCCTGGACAACAATGACTCTTCTACTTCTCAACAAGGTCAGAGCGCCACAGTGTAAGAGTGCGTTTGTTGTCTGTTCTCCACTGGCTCTCCTTCTGTTTCTCTCTGCCTTTCTTCTCAGATGTGTCAGTCCATCAATGATTGATGTCTCCCCGTAGGACTTGACTCATCTTTCACCTGCAGCCTGCCTCACAGCTGTTCAATGAGCTCAGAACCGGCCCACATGCAGGAACACACAGCTCTGCACAACATAATATGAGCCCCCTTTGAGCCTATGTGGTTTTTGGAGAGTCCAAAGCCTGGCGTATCACATGCCTCTGTTTTTTCACGAATCATCGTCTATCCGGTATTTTTCTCTCCGCTGAGTTTCTTCCCCTTCATGTTTGTTTTGTTTATAGAGGAGATTCACAACTGACAAATCAGTCCATATGCTATGCTACCCAGCTATGTCTTCATTTTGCCATCTTTGTTTGAGAATAAATGCTTTTATTCAATGTATGTCACACCCTTTATTGCCATTCCCAGGAGCAGAGAAATAAAAAGCCACTTTTCAGCTGCATGGGCTGTAATTCCATGTTGTCAGAGCCCATTGTATTGCAGAAGCTGCATCTGTTCTCGTCTTGTATTGTCTATTGACGATGTGGGAGCGGCAGACGCCTCAACGGGCACAATTATGCAGCTTCACAAACCAGCGAAACTGCATTTCCCTATACATGGATCAGCGTTTTTTGAAACCAAAGGTGAGGAAGGGCTGAATAAATATGTTTATCCTCCACAGCAACAGAACTCTAAGCTTCATGCAAACACTCAGCTCCTCAGTGCCTACAGTAACATATTCATGTAAATGAGCAGGTCATACACCCTCAGCACTGGCTTAGCCACAGTATCCTTTCTGTTTGTTTGGCCTTGGTTTTCGGTTTAGGGCAGAGATTATGCCTGAAGAAAGTTTTAAATCAAAATCCTTGCTTTAAACAGACAGAACCACATGTGTTTGGAAAAACAGCTTTTGAAGAGGCCGCTCAAATATGTGACTCCTATTGACAGCCAGTATTTTGTATTTTTACTTAACACAACGCTCAAAAGAGCAAAGGCTGTTTGACAAAGCAGCTGTTTTAGTTCTTAGAAATAAAAATGCTGAAATAACTGCTGCTTTGGAGACACGACAAATACATGGAAATATTCATATTTTGTAATTCTTTTTTTTTTTTTTTTTTTTTTTTTTTTTTTGGTTTGGTATTTTTTTTTTTTTTTTTTTTTCTTTTTTTACT
>VUQR01023695.1:7785-20396 GCA_015108515.1 Hemichromis elongatus | reverse complement strand
AAATTGTAAATTTTTTTTTTTTTTATTTTTTTTTTTTTTTTTTTTTT
The DNA here is from genome assembly GCA_015108515.1 of Hemichromis elongatus. Lineage (NCBI taxonomy): Eukaryota > Metazoa > Chordata > Actinopteri > Cichliformes > Cichlidae > Hemichromis > Hemichromis elongatus. The sequence goes on along the minus strand of VUQR01023695.1, from coordinate 20,349 downwards.
TGCTCTTTTTAGGTTTGGCATCCTTTGACTGGATCTCCGCTCATTCAGTATTCAAACATGAGAAAAATGATACAGTCACATTCATGCCAGACTCAGAAAAGTCAAACATTTAACTAGTTAAAGCACTACAACACTGAAACGATTTCTCCCGCATAGCGATGTGGTAAAAAAAAAACCCACAACACACATGGGCTGGCTGTTACACAACAGATGAGTGCAATAACAATGTTAGATGAATCATGCTCCAGAGCAGTTGATGTGAAACGGGACACCAGTGATGCAGTTATTTATTTTAAATTCTCTGACGTAGTCTTGTGTTTGGGAAAACTTGGGGTTCAAAGAGTTTAAAGTCAAGGCTGTTATGAAAGAATAAAGTTTTCTCGAGAATAACATGAAACCAGAAGCTGAATCAGAATAGCTTTACTGGAACTAGACAAACACACATCAGTATTGCGTGTCTATTGAATTACTGTTCTAGATCGCTGGTCCCGAATCAATCGCTTCCGAGAAAACTGACACAACCCTTTTGGTCCAGCTGGGAAGAAATGCACTCTGACGTCTGTGCTCAGTTCTCAGGGCCATAACTAAATAAATAAATAAATAAATACTGCACATGTCATTTTAAATTCATGTTCTGTATTTACCATAGAGTCTGAATTATTTTATGTACTGTGTGTACTACACATGTATGTAATTCATGTGTGCTCTAAGTATGAGGAAAATATACATTTAATGCACATTCTTTTGCTTCTCAACACTAACAACAGTTTTACAGTGATGATGATGGAGTAATTCAAATGCCTGATTGCTTCCCTCTGTTACAGCGAGCATACAGGTATGTTGCTGTGGTGTGCCTCATTATTATTCTCAATGAAATGAGTACTTTGTGCTTTATTTATTTATCTATCCATTCATCTTCTTTTGCTCATCTAAATGAGGGTTGCTGGAGGTTTGGAGTCAGGTTACCCCCTCAACAGTCAACAGACAGCCGTCACGCTCACATTTACATCTAGACCCAATTTGGAATCATCAGTTAACCAAATATGTGTGCGTTTGGATTGTGGTAGAAAGATGGAGTATACAGGGGACCAACGTAAGCAACAGTGCTAACCAGCGCATCCTCATCTTCTTCCACTTGCTTCCTTTAGAGCTCACCACAGCGGATACTCTTCTTGTTGTCACATCAACCTTCTACTTCGCTATAGCCTTAAATCGTTTCAGTTGTCTTCCTCTTTTCTTCCTGTCTGGCACCTCCATCTTCAACGTATTTTGTCCAGTACATTCCTACTCTGCACATGTCCAAACAATCTCAACCTTGCCTCTCAAACTTCGTTTTCAAACTGCTCAACCTGACCTGTGTCTCTGATCACTCCCAACAAAAACCTAGCATCTTCAGCTCTGCCACCTCCAGCTCCACCTCATGTCTTTTTGTTAGTACCACTGTCTCCAAACCACACATCATAGCATGCTGTAAACCTCCCCTTTCACTCTTCCTGCTATCCTTCTGTTAGCCCTCACATTAGTCTCCACCCACTCCACCCTGCCTGCACTCTCTTCTTCACCTCTCTTGTACATTTTCTATTTCTTTGGATTGTTGACCCAGAGTATTTAATCTCATCCAACTTCACCACTTGAACTCCTTGCAACTTCTCTGTTACACCTGCCTCCCACTCGTTCGCACACATGTATTCTGTTTTGCTTCTGCTGACTTTCATTCTTCCTCTCTCCAGAACATACCGACACCATGTTTATTTATTTATGTATTTAATTATTTAGTATGACTTCAAGTGTGTGGATAGGCTCTAGCCCCCCCAGCCTGAATTGGTAAATGAGCAGATAAATAGATCCATTTTAAATTTTCTAATGAGCTCAATCTTTGACAACAGATTTTGAAAGCACCTATATTTGACTGCAAGCTGGTTTTAAAAACAAGAACAACAATAATAACCATAATAATCACAATAATAATAACAACAGTATATTCAAATCAGCCAAAGCATCCAGTCTGTGTTGCCAAACAGCATTTTTTCCCCTTGCACATACTTGTTCTGACAGTGAAAGGGAGGAAAAGGGCCAAACCAAAATAAGCGCTTCGCAGATTGGATCAAACCGTACTTGTGTTGGAATTTCATTCCTAAATCAAATAATGTAAGAGCAGGAAATCAAAGTGCATTCCACTTATTACTGTGTTAATGAGAAAAAATAATGCAACTGCTGTAGCACATTAACCTTAAGCTACTTCTATCAGAAAATTACTTGATGCAATTACAAAGCATAATTGAGGATGTCCTTTTACCAGCATCAACAATCTGTTGAAATTGTTTTTAAGAGAAAACACAACTTGTAATTATAAGAGTCAAATAGGTTGCAAAGTCTATTTACTAAATTAAATGTATTTTTTAAGATAAACGTGCAAAAGCTGGACTCTTTTGCAATACTGAGATAGTAATACTCTCTACCTTTTGTGAGAAAAGGAATATGCATCCAAGAAAAACCATAATCTGTTCCCATTTAGCCAGAAGGAAGTTGACCTCATCAACATGAGAATCGTCAGATGGCTGACATCATGGAGAACGTATCCACAGCACTAATAATCCCCCTGCCACATCTCAAAGCGTTTCCTCTCCCCCTTTTCTGGTGTGTGTGCCTCCTCTTTGGTGGGACAGAAGCAGAATATGTGTGCATTCATCCCTGGACCGGTCCCAGCACAAAACACTATTGAGATGCGTCGGGGGGATCTGCCTCGAGCTCCCCTTGACGTCACATTAGTCACAATGAGAAAATCAACTGCAGCTCCTTCCCCTGCAGGGCTGTGAATGGACATCTGCCCCCGTTTGACAGGTCTTATTGGTTCTTTGGCGTTTAATGCCTCTAACATTTAACTAAGCCCAGCATGGCCTGGCTGACATTTGCACATGACCCTGACAGATAATACACAACCAATCAAAGAGAAGGAACAAAATGTTTTTTATGGTGCATTTTCAGTTGACTGGAAGATATACTGTATATGGTCTATCTCCTTTTATTGGTCATAATAGAGAGAAGGAAACATATATGAAACATTCAAAAAATATGGTGTTAGTGCAGGTAAACATACAATTTTTTCCAATAAAACACTGTCCAGGGACTCATTTATACACTGATCATTCAGTAACACAATCATTTAAATGTTCAACTTCTCCCTCTATGCAATCCTACTGCACTGTGTAAAGTATATGACGATATTTGTCTGCAATGAAAAAAAAGCTTTCATCAGCTTTTTCCCCATTTCCCGTATGTTCCCACTATGTCATCAGTCTTATGGATGACTGGCTGTCAGGCTGATTAATTGGCTGGCTGGGTAGCTGCTTTCCAATCCGACTGTGATTGTGTGACTGACTGCTTTTCTGACTTCTTTTCAAGGTGACCAACTGACTGATTTTCCGGGGGACTCTGCCATCAGTTGCTTTCATTAATGAGTAAGGATTGAGGCTTTGTGCATTTTAGGTGTCATCAAACTAATCAGGTGCATCTTTCATTAATCTGCATCTTGGTAATTCCTTACCGTTTGGCTCACTGTCCCTATCATGGGTCCCATAAATATGTGAAATTAAACAAAAGTAAATAAAAAATACATTAGAATGGCTTATGGGTGAATTATTACTTAAAACAGCTGGCCAATGCTGAGTAGTTGAGGACCAGTTTTGGAAGTTGATTAATATCTGATTTTTCTCGTGGGAGTTGTCATGTTAGCAGAATGATGAGTGTAAGACTGACTCAAAATAAATAGCTGGATCATAGTGGATCTTTTCATAGGATTTAGTAAGGTTAAAAAAAATATAGAATATTAATGGACTATCTAATCAGCCAATCACGTGGCAGCAACATAATGCATTTAAACACATAGGCATGGTCAATAAAACATACTGAAGTTCAAACTGAGCATCAAAAATGGTCAGCAAGGTGGTTTGAGTGATTTTAAATGTGGCATGGTTGTTTGTGGGGTGTAGGTATGAATCTTTTTCAGCTTTTGAAGTGAGGCATGCCAGAAAAAGGTTTGAGAACCACTGAGCAAACTAAAGTGTTTGGGTGTACTGTATGAGCGAAAGGCAAAACAACTAGATAGCAATCTCCAAAGGTTGATTCTGTTCATCTGGACATCTAGATAGTAGTAATATGTAAGCATCCGACATGAATGTTAGACTCCCATATAAGGTTTGGATTACAACACACTTTTGGGTTCACTTGTGAAAGATCGGCCAAGCTGACTGAAGCAGATGAAAGAGGTCAGGAAGGGACAGCTTATCCCAGCCTCAAAGCTTTTACTTCAGTCATTGTTTACATTCATGATTGAGTAATTATCTTATTAGGTTACTCAAGTGATTTGTGTCTTTCATGGCCAGTTTCAACAAAACTGCTGCTGAGGAGTTATCTGTCTGTCACCTTGAATGGCCACAGTCAAGGATCTTTCCAAGAAAACTCCATATTTGTCCTTCATTTCTCCAGCTGACGTATCAAAGAGTTAACGTTTAAGACACAGAAGAGAAACAGGAGAAAAACAGCATGTCTCTTTCTTTCACTCTCTAGCACACTCTTAATCAGTAATGCATATTTTTCAGTACTTGCTCAATCTCAAAGCTAATACATTCCAAGTATTTGTAGAACGGATTTGCAAATTCAGTTCAACGTGTTACAAAATTTAGAACAGCAATTTAGAACATTTCAGTGAAAGTAACATGCCAGAATAAAAACCTCCACTGTGTGCGGACTTTCTTCTTGAAAAGCAGAATAAAAAAAACACACACACACAAAAACTCCAGTGCACCACCTGCCTCTTTCCTTCTTTGTTTCTTTAAGCTTAAAGAGGCTCTTGACTAGGGAGTCTATAAGACTGGAAGATCTTGTTAAGAGGAGAACAATTTGTTCTGCCAAAGGGAAGGGAAAACATACACAGAGTAAAAGGCCCTTCAAGATAAAACCAGGCAGTCAAAGCTGATGAGATACAGCTGAGGAGACAAAGCGATAACCATCCTCGTTACAATCCCTCGTAACAGAGCCTGGGAACTGTTCCCCTGGTCCTTACATATCTCACATTGTGTGCAGGGGATATTATGGCGGAACAGAAACTGCTCCTTAGTTATCACCCTTACAACTTTTTTTTTTTAACTTTACTTTTCCTGACTAAAGCAAAGTGCTAAAGACACCTGTGCTGATTCTGCAAGCAGTCTGTGCTGGTATTTCGTACTGCCACTTTTGAGGCACGAGACAATTTTGCCAGGTGGACACTCTTGGCATTTCCTAGAATCCACAGTTATGTAAACCTGTTTAATGACTTAGCTTAAAGGAGCAGAGCAAGTGACATATGACTGGCATCTCACTGTGTTTACGTAGGTTGATAATGTAGCAGTTCAGTAGTGTCAACACAGTGTATTCAGTCTCTTTTAGAAGAAATTTACCCATCTCTGAATATTGTTTAAATTTAAATAAATACTTTAGCATTTTGGGTGTCATACATGTTTTTTTAAGAGAAATGTCTAGTGGGTGACGATTTACTTTAGTGGTTGAGCAGCTGATCATGTGCCTCAGAGTTAAATACAGCAAGGTGCGTTTGATCCAAACTCGAGGACCTTTGCTGAGTGTCTCCCCCTGCTCTCTTTCTCCCTGTTTTCCTGTCTCTTCTTCACTGACCTACCTATTATAATAATCATAATCATTGCACTACATTGTACATATCCACTACATTTCCACCAATTTATACATATGTTAATATTTAATATTTATAGTTATAGTTTGTATATTATTTACATACTACTACTACCTACTACGACCTACTACTACCTTATATATGCTCATAACTTATTTTACCTTTATCCTGCACTTGCTGCTTATTGCACTTCTGGTTAGACCTAAACTGCATTTCGTTGCCCTGTACTTGTACATGTGTAATGACAATAAAGTTGAATCTAATCTAAATTAAAGGCAAAAAACCTCAAAAATAGGTAGTGAGTTTGATGCCATTATCTGTGTGTTAAGAGATGGAGCCAGGATTAATCTTTTGTCAAGTGGTGATGTAATGGCCTTCAGAGAAAACAGTTTAAAATCTCTTCTGCACTAACTGAGGCTCTTTTTCCTGCTAACACGTCAAAGTGCTGTGCTACATTAAAAAGAAAACACGCACACAGAATGTACACTAGTGTCTCACACACTGATATTGATATTTTTTATCTTTCATATGATGTCACTTGTCTCTGTACAGGTGCTGTATCTCACTAAATGACCCTCAGTGTGTGTGCTTTAATCTTAAATGTTCTCAAATATATTTTCAGCACTATATTTGTGTTTATATTGATATCTCTGTAGCTACCCAGATATTGGCAGTTCCTGTCAACTGTATATGTGTATTTTTTGTGTATTTTTTGGACCACAGGGCGCACCGGATTATAAGGTGCTTTAAGCTAAACAAAACAGTCCAAAACATAGCTGTGTCCAAAAACATAGGCCGCATCCTTCTGAGGGCGCATTTGTAGACCAATTACGTCACGCGACGAAGGCTGTCCCAATTCGTAGACTCCTCCGAATCCGACCGACAAATGCGTCCTCCTTTTCCCCAGATTTGAAGGATGGGTGTGTTCTGCGTGGCCCAGACAAATCCAGTTTCCACCCTGAATCTGAATAAACGTCAAACAGAAAACTGATTAAAAAGAAGTCTGACATGGCCGAGAATTTACGGCACCGTCCTGTTATATTTTAGATAGCAAAGAGTAGACGGCTGAGTTTAATCAACTCCACTGAGTCAGCGGTGACGCAAATCTGAAGGCCAGACTAGGCTAGGCTAGGCAGTGCGAGGCTGTCCCATTTCACAGCCTCGCACTGCCACTCACACCTTTCGGTCTTCGAAGGGCCCGGCCCATGTAGACCCCCGAAGATCGGGTCCTCCGAAAAATGCGGCCTAGGTTTTGGGACACAGCTTATGTCAGTTGTTCTCCTGACTGAAGTTTGGTCCGTTTACAGCTTCCTGCCATGAGATTGCATTTGTCCCTAACCATCGGGAACCCTCACGATAACTTTTATCGAGTGGAAAAAAGTTAGCGTTCATCCTCCAGCTTCACTGTGTTTATGGTATGTTATGACAGCTGTGTCGCTAGAGATCACATAGCACACTGCTAAAAGAAATTTAATTTGTAGTTCTAAATAAATTCGAAATGCTTTTAGGAGAATTTTTTACTCACTTTATGTATTTATCTCTTCTACAATGTAGGTTACAATTACATTAGCATGACCAATTATGCAAATTAGGCGATGGTGTCATTTAGCGACTTCTAGCGACTTTAAGGACAGCCAATAGTGATTTTCCTTACTGAGGAGTTGGCAACACTGATTACGGCTACTGTAGTCAGGATCTTCATGGACTCGAAGCAAATTCCATCCTGTTCAGGTCCCAAAGTCAAACAAACACTGCAGCATCACTGAGAGTTAAAAACCGTCTAAATTCTTTCAACTTTAAAAAAATATTTGTTGCTGCTTTAGTTGGTTTAACAATTAAGTTTAAAATCCATTGTTTTGTTTGCTCAAAGTTTTTGCGGCCGTATTGAAGATTAATATGTACTCGTTTGTGACTCGGAGCAAAAACTCCACCTCATTATCGTTCCATTTGAAAAATGTGGTGTTTTTTCTTGCCATTTCGCCGCCCGTTGTAAAGAGCCGGAAAAAGCCGGAAACAGATGGAAATGACGCAGGTCGGCTTGTCCAACGTTTCACACATGCGCGGTACTGCAACATAATCGTATCTGGCCGTTTTAATGTGGACGCGCAACTGTGTGAAAACGAGTCAAAACGCTAGTGTGGACACGGAGTGTTTCCAGAAGAAAACTGCATTTTCAAAACTATCCAGACTAGTGTGGACGTAGCCTGCGTTACAGCCAGTGCGGGAGCAGCGGCTTCGCTCATGCGTGATTCATTTTCTTGGATGCATAGGTGGTACCAGATGGTAGGTGGTACCAGATTGGCACCAGATTTTAAGACGCACTGTTGATTTTTGATAAAATTAAAGGATTTTAAGTTTGCCTTATAGTGCGGAAAATACGGTAATATAACTTTGCTAAGGCCTCAGTCACATAGGCCAGTTGTGACCAGTTGACAATCCCCAAGGCACCCTAAAGTAAAACGTATATTCTCCAACAGGCTAGCAGGTGGTTCTAGCTGTTGCTTTGTGAAATTGGTCACAAAGATGGTGCTGCAACAAAAACTTCTTTACAATAATTTTGTTACCTAGCAGATTATGTTGAATATGCTGACTGGGTTGCAAACACTGGACAACTACTCACCATGCTGCAGTAAAACTTAATGCAAAGTTTTGCAATGCAAACTGTAAACAGTTTCTGTTTGCCTCTAAAGTAACAACTGTGCTTAAGCACCTCAACCAACATGTTTTAACAATTGTCTCTGTTTCTGGTTTGCGTTGCACTTTTCACACTAGTGCTCAGAAAATATAGGCAAGTGTTTGTGGACAAGTCAGCATCTTCCATGCACACTGTGGGCAATTATTGCAGCCTGCTAGCAAACAATTGTTTGCTTGTGACCAGTTTCACCTTCTGACTGCCAATTAGACCAGTGACATTTCCTCACAGTGGAAATGCGTCTTTTTAAATTAAAGCTTTATAGTGTTAAGCCTTAGCAGCGTCTAACCTGCTCCGATATGCGCACTAGTGGTTTTCAGACTATGTATGCAGTGCAGATTTCAGCACCACATCAATTTGAAAAGGCTTTTTTCAGTTTGAGTGGAGATATGGTAATCGTCCATTGGGGAGAACGGAAAAGGGCATACATGCACCTTTTTCCTTTGCACCACCTAAGTGAATCCTCCTTCAGCTGCTTGGGGCAAGAACAGAAGTCGCTGTGTATCCAGAGCGAGTAAAAGGCCTGGCTGGCCGTAAGGTTGCCAAGGCAACAGAGAACATTGCAGCCATGATGTTGAAAGAAGAGGGTGTCTGGGCTGATAGGGAGCACTGAGGCGCCAGGGGACACCTTTGTGCATTAAGGTATTCCACTCTCCCTTTTCTAATGGGGAAAAACCAAACGAAATGAAACCATAAATAGTGCTGGTTAGGCAGTGTCTGAAATTGAAAAACCCAATATCATGGAATGTACCTCACGGGTGGACACAGCATTTCACGCTATCTAGACCAGGGTAAAAGGCTGCTTTGATCTATTTCTTATGTCTCCATCATTAGATGTATGGCTCGCAGTGCATTTAAAGGAAATGCTCTTGAAATACGAGTATTTTTGTTAGCATTAAACTAAAATGCAGGTAAAATTTATGTAAAGAAATTAAAGGTAAACTTTAACCATTTACCCAATACAATGAAGGGATCTGGTGGCTGACTGGTTTCATTCTAGTGGCCAGCAAAGCTCAACTGTGATATCCTAAATATGTCCAGTTATTTAGAAATCTACAATAAAATAGCCCTCAGCCTGGTTGCTTGATGAACTTGGTAAAAGCTTTCCTGGTAACCTTATGATCTCAATTTGTAGTTTCAAGCCTTCTTAAACACAATATGATGCTTACTTTGTAAACAGATCCCTGTTGTTCTCAAACAGGGGGATAATAACAGATATGCTTCAGAGCAGATCTGCCTTTTAATTCACAAGTAACTGCCATTGGGTGTGTCACATTCAAACTTTATTTATCATATCTTGTTTCAAACCATCAAACCTGTTTGAAACCTGTATGTAAACCTGTATGTGTTTATATGGAGCAAACCCAGCACCTCCGTGCAGTGAGGTGACAGGCCTAACCCCTCCGGTACTTCATCCTCTCTGATTTCTAAAATGACTATACTACTACTAAGATGTATTATGTTGTTTTATCCTTTACTTTGTTGCCTGTCTATACTGGAATTTATACATATACATTCATTAAATTGTTATATGGTAAAAGGAATTTGTTGATTTTTCACAGAGCTATTCCTGCAAATTCCTAAAAGACTTTCTGCATTTGCCAGCAGCAGGTTCTGTGCAGACTGGTTCAAGAGTTGTGCATAGTAAGCATTCTTATGGTCCAATGATTGTATGTTGCATGTGTCCTCTTTGTATTCAGCGAAAGCTGTCAGATAAAAGCAAAACAACCCCAGTTTTAATTTAGCATTTAAAACAGTTTAATTCCAAATGGACGTAAGTAAATTTACTGTAAATCCAGAGGTCAACATTTTAAGTAGCACTTGTGTGTATATAGATCAGAAAAATCAATTCACAGAGTTTTTACTGTGTCAAGCAATTTGACGTGGTGTTTTTGAAGGAAACACTGTTTTAACAGCCGTTATTGATCTACTCTGCCTTACAGACCCTTTTCACAGCAGACATTTTGAGCTATAAAACAGGGAAAATCTCAAGTATAACTGAAACAGCAAAACAGTAAACTGCTTTAATTCAGTCCCATTTATATAGCACTGTTTCACAATAGCAGTCTTGTCAAGAGGTTTAAGAAAGAGACATTATCAGAGGAAGTGCCCCAATAATTAGATGATCTCATATAAGCAGCACTTGGCAACCGAGGGAAGGAAGAACGCTCCCTCAAAACCAGGCTCAGGGAGGAGAAGCCATCTGGACTGGTTGGAAGGTGACGAGAAAGAAGACGGGAAAGAAAAAAAAAAGAAAAAGGAAAACAGTTTTGTACAGCTGGGTGGAGAACATGACAAACAAATTGTCTTTCATAAAAAAATTTTTTTTAAAAACTTCTATTAATGAAACAACTGTTTACTCACAGTTTAAAAAATGAATAAGTAGTTTTTAATTTAACAAACTGAAAGCAAATATTTTCCTTCCCTTTTCTCAAATTTAAATGCAAGTTCACTCAAAAAATGGAAAAAATGGAGGTGAAGGATTATAATAGAGAAATGTCCAACTCATGAAAATTATAATCATTTATGCACTCACCACTTGGCTTTGCTATGAATTGCTGTATCAGCACATGGTGTGGTATGGGAATGATCAGCTTGTATCATTGCTGAGGTGTTATCAAAGACCGTTTCTTTGATAGTCACCTGCATTATGAGGTTAGGTGGTTCAAATCATTATCTTGACAATACCTTCAGTTCAGATAGATGGCCTCCCGATAAAGCATATTAAAAACATTATCTGCAATCCTTATTTTTGACCTGCAGGAAAAGAAAATGGCATCTCTGTGAAGTTTTTCTGCTTGAACATGAAGTTCTCTAAAATCTCCAGACAGATGCTGAATCGACTTTGAGGTTGATAAAACACAGTGGATCAACAAGCGCAAATACCATGGCCTCACAGCTCATCACAGTGCAGAAACTTCATGCTGAACTTCAGTCGCCACAGATTCCGTGCCTCTCCACTCTTCCTCCAAACTCTAGGACCTTGATTTCCAAATTAAATGCAAAAATTACTGTCATCTAAAAAGATGACTGCACCACTGAGCAACCATCCAGTTCCTTTTCTCCTCAGCCCACATATTTCTTACTTTGTCTCTGGTCCAGGAGCAGCTTGATATTAAGAATGCAACAGTTGCTCCTTTTCTGAAGAGATCTGTGTGTGGTGCCTCAGCCTGAGTTCACACCTTGTGACGCTCTCCCAAGTTCTTGATTTGACTTTGCTTAACTGTCCTCTCAAGGATGCGGTCACCTTTCTTGTGCACCTTTTTCCTGAAACACCTTTCTCTTCCAGTGAGCATCCCCTTAATAAGCTGGCTGTTCATAGAATGAACATCCTGTAGTTTACATTCTGTGTGGACAGTGCTGATGATGGTCATCTGTCCAACTTTAAAGTCATTAGTCTTCCCGTGACTGTAGTTATGTGTACTAAACCAGACTGAGAGATGCACAGTATTTACACTGTTTGAATTTTAATTTACTCAAACTCAAAATCTACTATTTTATTAACATAGTAAACATGTTTAACACAGTAAGCATAGAATATAATGAAGTTTATCTTTTCGAAATAAATTAGAAAAAAAATATTTGTTCACAATATTTAATTTTTTTGAGATGTACTGTACATGCTGCCATACTGGATAACTAATCATTACGGCTTAGTTTGCCATTCTCATGTCAGTGGTCTTAATTACTGCTTAGTTTCCAGACCCTGGGAACTCTGCCACCATGTTGACTTTAGATGTGGCCCGTTCCCAACAGGGCATAGTTTTGTTTTTGTAAGACTAGAAAGATAGAGCTGCACTGAAACTTACCCATAACAAACTGTCCAGCATGGCCAAGAAATGACCATTGTTTAAAATAATGTAAATAGCTTCAGGGTGTCACTTTATTTTTCATTCAAAGCATTAACCTTTGCACAAGTGCAACCCTCCTGTGAAGATGAAAGTGCACAAACCCATGGTAAGCAATTGAAAAGTTTTAACCACCATATATACAGACAACGCATGCAAAAAAAAACCCTCAAGATATAAACAATATAGTCTGTATATAAACTTATTTACTGTGGTGGCTGAGTTTTCAAGAGGGTGGAGTGGAGCTGAGTCATGCTGAGGTTGAGGTACAAACCATTACCAATTGTAAGATGGACTTTGAGGTAAAAAAAAAAAAAAAAAGAGAAAAAAAAAAGATTTAA